>CAWUFW010000144.1:5587830-5858301 GCA_963921515.1 Calotriton arnoldi
TTCAAATAATCATCTGTAGGACCATAATTCAGTTATTCGTGATTGGATCATGGCGTTTGGTCTACTTTAAATACCATTAGATACCGCTTAGGGAGGGAGGGCGGTCAAGGCACACGCAACAATTTTGAATGTATTAGGAGAGACAAGAATAAACAATCAAATGCAATACAGTCAAGAGATAAGGAAATTGAGGTCCAGCAAACATTAACCTAGAAATAGTAAAATCTCATTATAAAGCTAGCATAAGAAGGTCAATAGTGGAAAATGGATAAATGAAAAACAAAATAGACTTAACCCTTTTATAGTGAAGTCTGCGTGACCTTTTGTATAAGGGCTTTCAGTCAGAGAACAGGTAAACCTAGGCAGGTACAAAAACCCACAAATATGTTTATGAGTCTTTTAAAAGGGCACGGATGAATATTTGATTCAGTCCTCAAGGGAGCGTGGTTTCTACACTCCTGTAAATGTTCTGGCTCACGTATGGTCTTATATGGGCAATAGAAACTCCGCCAGCTTGTGGGGGAAGTGTTTAATCTGGGGTGGGGTGGGGGGGGTGCAGGATCCACCAGAGGAATTTCTTCTTTTTCATAGGGATAGTATAGTCGAGGGATTCCAGTAGTGGGTCTTGCAATGGGTCTGGCCGTTCATCCACCAATCAAAGCATTTTCCGGTACCAGGTCGATAGGAAGAATTGCGACAATGAAGCGGAACAGATAGCTATTGATTTTTTATAACGATGGAAAGCAATTTTAAGAACACTAACGAGAGAAGGAAACGAATCGAAGGGTAGAATGCAGAATAAAAAGCTAAGCCAGAACGCATGACAAAGCAATCTAACTGGGGTGAATTAGAAGGGATTTGTAAGACAAAAATGATGAAAAAGGAAAGTCGGATTGAGGAGGGGGAACTGGCACACCAGGAGGAGAAGGCATTTGTAATGCGTGTTTTATTTTTAAGTACTCCCAGAGCTGAGTCCCGGATCACAGCGTGGCTGCTCTTCGCCAGCGGTGGCAAAGCATTAAGCAGCTGTTGGCTCCGCAGCTGCAGATGCTGTCTCAATCCTCCAGTGAGGGCCCAGTGCCTCCTTTCCCGTCCTGGCCCCTAGGGCCGCCAGGCAGTACGGAGACGAAAGGCCCCTGGGTCTGCAGAACGAGAGTGGGCGAGGAGGGCTGCTAAGCTGGCTGACACGTCAACAGACATTTCTGCCGAAGCGTTTACTGTGCGGAAAAAACACAGCACAAAGAGGAGTACTACATGTCAGACGAAGCGGTGGGCGGGGCTAGCCCAATTATTGATCAATCAAAAACTCAGGAGAGCAAAATCTAAGACTCTAAGAAAAATGGGGCCTTATTTACAAGCCCCTTGGGCCGTCGGTGCGTCACTTTTAACATGGGCAAAAGTGACATACCGGCGGCTCAAGGGGCTTGTAAGTAAGCCCCTTTGGCGTTTCAATAAGGCCATGAGCTCACAAGGGGCATGCTTTCCAGTAAATCAGAGACATGTCCATGAGGATACCACCTCGCACAATCAAAACTTTTAGCCTTTGAACTTGAGGCTTTTTAGCATACTTGCATGAAATAGTGCCTGCTAATTGTGAACTCCCAATCATTTTCAAAAGTATCTGAAAAGGAAAACCTCTTAAACACTGCTGAAGGAGGGCAGCCTTACTGGCTCTGCTTGCACATTTAGTATACTTTGGTGACAGTATTTAAACCACCATTTGGGCGAGAGGAGAGTGGGAAGGGTAAGGAAATGTGGTCTTGTAACAGTGTATGCATAACTTGGTACATCTCAAGGTGGTATGATGTCTATGTGTTCTCTGACATTCCCACACTAGTAATCTATATAAATTGTGTAGCGTCCTACCAGCCCAGGTACTCTCCAATAATCACGTCAAACACAGAGAGTAGATTTAAAAGCAAGTCAAAGAGGACAGAGGAGCTGTAAGTACCCCGATGCTGGCAAAGTGTACTAATAACGGATTCCGGTGACTATTGGCCGACACTCCCCACGTTAGTGTAATGCACGCGACACAGGTGATTGTGACATGCTTTTAAATCTTCCATGTTATTCCACTTGGGCACAGTGAGCAGTTTTGTCAACTAAACGTGACAAGTGTTCTAACAGGAGGGCTATATGATTTTTTAGGTGGACCTAACATTAACACCGTGGTGTTGGTTGTCTTCTTCAGCAAACCCTTTTTTAATTGGTTGGTTTGACATTGTTCTAGTCCTAAGTCACTTGCACATTTTTCATTGTTACAAATGGGGGTCTCTAATTGGCAAGGGTTTGCACCTTTGTCCAAGTAGGGACCCTTCTTACTAGTCAGGGTAAGGGGGGTACACTTCTAAAATAACCCCTGCTCACCCCCTTAATAGCTTGCCACGAGCAGACAGGCTTATCTCAGATGCAGTGTGTAAAGCATTTGTGCATGCATAGAGTAACACAGTGAAGACACTACAAATGGACACCACACCAGTTTAGAAAAATAAGCAAAACTTTATCTAAACCAACAAGACCAAATACCACAAAAATCTAACAGACAATACTGTAAAAATAGTTACTTTGCAAGATAACATTTAAATTGCAGAAATAGTTGAAAAACACAGTTCTTCTGAGTTGGTAGCTCCGTCTGGGGTTACCGCGATGCTGAAAACAACAGTCTAACAGTTCTAGCCGAAGGAGTCGGTACAGGCCAGCTAAAGCGTTAACAGACTCGTGAACAGTACCTTTCTCGTTTCGGCCAACACGTTGGTGAGAGTCGGTTGGGGCAACCGTCGCGGTTACGTTGAAAAAATGGTAGCGGTGCAGGATGCGGTGCCCTCACGATGCAGTGCAGGCAGCGGCTCGGTGACGATTGTCCAGATGGCGTCGGTGAGACCAAGGCGTATGGTGCAGGGTGAGGAGGTGCTCGATGCAACCTGGCAGGTTGCAGAGCAGGCGACAGAGCCGGTCGATGTTCAGGCAGGATGAGGCGAGGTGGTGCGGAGTGCGGTGCCTACAGGATGCGGTGCAAGCAATGGCTTGGTGACGATCATCCAGACGGCGCAGGTGAGACCAAGGATGAGGTGCGAAGTGCGGCGGGGCCTTCTGTGGTGGCTTTACGACATGGAACCCTGCGATAGACTCGGTGACAGAGTTGGCTGCTCCTTTCTTCTGCGGCGACTGAAACCAGCGGTTCCAGAGACGGGCCCAGAAGGATGGTGAGGTCTTTGCTGTTCCTGAGACCTCTTGAACAGGGGGCAAGCTCCACTTCCAAGCCCTTGGAGCTGCTTTCTCAAGTAGAATACACACACAGTTCCTCTCCTTGGCAGAAACGGCTACTGCAGGCCAACCCCAGACAGCACACAGCAAAGGGGCAGAGAAGCTCTTTGCCCAGCCAAAACCATTTCAGTCCTCTCTGGTGCAGCTGCCCAGCAGGAGGTGGAGACAGCATTGTCCCAGGCAGACCAGGCCCATTAAGGTGTGAAATAGATCTCCTCCCCCTACTGCAAATTTAGCCCAGGTCTATTCAGCCCAGCCCTGACTCACCCAGGAAAGGCAGGACACACATCAACCCCCCCCCCGGTGGCTGTTTGAGAGAATGCACATCCCCAGCCACTGTTACTCCAAAGCCAGACAGTCAATAAACAAACCAGCAGAGGCACACAGGTTGGCAAAGCAAGAAAATACTTAAAAACTCTAAAAGTGGTATTTTCAAATACAGAATGTAAAAATCCTCCTTACTAAAAGATGCATCTTTATATTCTGAGTTCAGGCATACTAAACTTTCCCTTCCTATCTTGTCCCAATGGGAAGTTATATTTATAAGATGTTTTAAATAAACTCCCATTCTATCCTACGGGACAGATAGCCTCTAAATAGTAAAAAACAAAATACACTGTATTTCACTATCAGGACATGTCACACACCTCAGTACATGTCCTACCTTTCACATCCACTGCACCCTGCCCATTGGGCTACCTTGGGCCTACCTTAGGGGTGTCTTCCATGTGTGAACAGGGAAGGTTAGGGCCTGGCAAGTGGGTGAACTTGCCAGGTCTACATGGCAGTACCAAGCTGCGCACAGACACTGCAGTGGCAGGTCTGAGTTACATTATAGTCTGCTCATGTGGGTGGCACAATCAATGCTGCAGGCCCACTAGCAGCATTTGATTTACAGGCCCTGGGCACACACAGTGCACTGTACTAGGGACTTACCAGTAAATCAAATATACCAATCCATATACACAATTTATAGGGAGAGCATATGCACTTTAGCACTGATAAGCAGTGGTAAAGTGCCCAGAGTCATAAAACCAACAAAAACAGGGTCCAAAACAGGAGGCCAAAAAGCAAAAAGTCTAGGGATAAACCCACTGGAAAAGCCAGGTCTAACACAACCCCCTTCCAGCCTAAAGCCAGGGTAGACTAATCAATCTCTTGATGGATTTCCCTGCTTGGGGCGATCAAACCTAGACCTGGCCCAGACAAGCGGGGGCACATTGTGGTCCTACGCCATGCTAGACCAAGTTGGATTTCTCTGTCCATACTCTCAGGGCCAACTAGGCTAACCCATGGGGAACCCTCCTTCTCACCTGGGGACCCCATCTGTGCAGCACATAACCTTAGCTTGCTCACAGGTGTGTCCCAGCAGGTAGACAGTACCCATATGGCCAACACAGTGGTGTGGCCCAGTCCACCCCCCTCTGTGGCGTCAGAGAGTGGGGGCAGTAGCCCCAGGTGCCTGGCACCCTTTGTTCACTCTCCCTCCTGTCAGGTCAGGGATGACATCCTGACACTGACCCATCAGCCCAGGGTCTGTACCCTGAGACTTAACATGGGACTCGTGTGGGCTCTCCCACACCCGGTCCTCCTCCTTGGGGCTCTGCACCCTCCCACCTGGAGCAGTACCCCCTTCCGTAATTTGTCAGGGCACCTGTGGCAGGTGTCCTGCACAATTCGCCCACCAGTTCAGGGGTTCTATCCTGCAACTGGGATCCCAGCCTAGGGTCTGTAACCTTAGACTCGGCTGGGGTCAGGGGTGAGGCGGCCCTCTCCCCGCCCCCCCTACTGGGGCCCTGCACCCTCCCACCTGGAGAAGACAAACTGGTAGGGGCACTGTTAGCAGTCGCCCCTTCCTCCAGGTCAGGGGGGACACCCTAAACCTTGCCCTCCAACCCAGGGTCTGTATCCTTAGGCTGGACCTGTGCCTGAAAACTCAGGACCTCTGGTTGAGTACACCAACCCCACCCCAAAGGGAAACACACTCATCTGGAGTTGTGCAAGAGTCTGCCTGGCGCAGGTCTCCAGCCTCCAGTCCACCTGACAGAGCATGAAGACCCCCCAGGCCAGAAGTGGCCTCACCAGGGTCAGTCCTGGGGTGCTCTGACCTCAGAGCTGGCAACCCCTGACCCACTGGTCCGTCCACTGGGGACTGCGTCCCCCCTTATCCATCTCTCTGGACTCATGCCTTCTCCCAACTGGAGAGGTGCTGCCAAACACCAGAGCTGGTGGAATGCTGGTTACAGCAGTCTCCCCCAGCTCAACTGACACCTTGGGATCCCCCTCAGGGGATGGCCTCCCGGTACAGACCAGGACCCCCTCCTGGTGGTCCTTTATGGAACCAACCAGGCCTTGAGACTGGGTTTCGGGTGCCTTGGGACACAGCCCACTCCCACTCCTTCTCCTCTGAGACAGGACATGGGACCCTACACCCCTCCCATTACCCTGGGGCCTATCTGGGCCACCACAACCTTTCCCTACCTCACTTGGTTGGGGAAAACCTGAGCCACCTCCTTCGGGATCACCCCCAGATGCTTCTTCAGACCCTCTGGAATCCACCAAAAGGTCTGCCTCTGGTGCAAGCTCTCTGGGGTCAGAGAACTCACACTCCACCAGGTGTTTGGCATAGCTCTGGGAAACAGAGACTTAAAATATGCTCTCCAACAATTGAATCACACTGCCCCACACAGGTGTTAACCAAGTTACCCTTTGCGTTACCATCCAGTGCCTTGCACATGTACCCCACATC
Source organism: Calotriton arnoldi (assembly GCA_963921515.1). Lineage (NCBI taxonomy): Eukaryota > Metazoa > Chordata > Amphibia > Caudata > Salamandridae > Calotriton > Calotriton arnoldi. Next base: position 5,593,844 of record CAWUFW010000144.1, read on the forward strand.
CTCCTCCTGAGACTGGCAAGACAGGGCCTGACTGTCTCTGTGACTCAACCCACACTCTTCTGGGTGGTCTCCACAGTCACAGACCAGGACTTCTCCCATGGGGGAACCTCTCTCCCTGCACCTCTCATCTAGAGTCAGTAGAGTGTCCCTCCCACCACTAGGAATATGATCCCCTGTGCCAGTTCCCCAATCCACTTCAGGGACACTGCGCACCTCTGAAGCTACCTCATAAACCTGAACCCCCTGGTGTGTGTCAACCCCCTCCTTCAATTCAGGTGCCACATCTCTGGGTGTCTGTACTGCTCCCTCAGCACTAGATAACACCTTTTTGCTGCCACCGTCTAAGCTGGACTCCACCTCCAGCCCAGTCAAGCTTACTTCCTGAGCTACACACATTTCTTTTTTAGCTAAGGCTTGCTCTATCTCCTCGCACTCCCGGTCTAGCTGCCTCAGCCTCCGGTCATGAGCACGAATCCGATTTCTCTCCTCACAGCCAATCTTTCCCATAATGTTTCCTCCTCAGGGCCACTGCCCTCTTGGTATTCTGGCTTGGGATCCTCCCCCTCAGATTCCTCCTCAGAGTCAGCTGAAAGTGTTGCCTCCCAGCGTAGCACCTCATAGCTATCCAGGGCTGCCTCAAGATCCTGCCTTGTGGATCTCCTCTTCACAGGCAGTCCCCTCTCCCTGCAAAAGACTTTTAGTTCCCTCATCTTGTAGATGTACAGGTGCCAAAAGTTGATTTCCATTTTGACAAGGCCCCACAGGTGCAACAACTAACCAGAGTTCCAACAACCTAATTCCTAAGGGAAACAAGGAAAAATAGTATGTGGTTGCGTAATGGTCTGCACTATACTTGTAGTGTACACCAATCACTGTATGTAAGGCACAAATGCAAGTCCTGATCCTCACCGCTGACCACCAATGTTAGAAATGGGGGTCTCTAATTGGCAAGGGTTTGCACCCTTGACGAAGTAGGGACCCTTCTTGCTAGTTAGGGTAAGGGGGTACACTTTTAAAATAACCACCCCTGCTCACCCCCTTGGTAGCTTGGCAGGAGCAGACAGGCTTAACTCAGAGGCAGTGTGTAAAGCATTTGTCCATGCATACAGTAACACAATGAAGACACTACAAATGGACACCACACCAGTTTAGAAAGATAAGCAAAACTTTATCTAAACCAACAAGACCAAATACGACAAAAATCCAGCATACAAAACTGTAAAAATAGTTACTTTGCAAGATAACCTTTAAATTGCAGAAATAGCTGAAAAACACAGTTCTTCTGAGTCGGTAGCTCCGTCCGGGGCTACTGCGATGCTGAAAACAACAGGGTCTAACTGTTCCAGCCAACCGCATTGGTACGGGCCAGCTAAAGCGTTGACAGACTCGTGAACAGTACCTTTCTCGTTGTGGCCGACACGTTGGTGCAAGTCGGTCGGGGGCAACAGTCGTGGTTGCGTTGCAAAAATGGAAGCGGTGCAGGGTGCGGTGCCATCACGATGCAGTGCAGGCAGCGGCTCGGTGATGATTGTCCAGACTGCGTCTGTGAGACCAAGGCTTACGGTGCAGGGTGAGGTGGTGCTCGATGCGGTGCTGGCAGGTTGTGGAGCAGGCAACGGAGTTGGTCGATGTTCGGGTCATGCAGCGACGGTGTCGGTGACATCCTGACAGGATGAGGCGAAGCGGTGGGGAGTGCGGTGCCAACTGTACGCGGTGCAAGCAGCGGCTCGGTGACGATCGTCCAGATGGCGTCGGCGAGACCAAGGATGCGGTGTGGAGTGCGGTGGGGCCTTCTGCTGTGCCTTCGTGACAAGAAACCCTGAAACGGACTCAATGACAGAGTCGGCTGCTTCTTTCTTCTGCGGCAACTGAAACCAGCGGTTTCAGAGACGGGGCCCTGAAGGATGGTGATGTCTTTGCTGTTCCTGAGACCTCTTGAACAGGGGGCAAGTTCCACTTCCAAGCCCTTGGAGATACTTTCTCAAGCAGTTTACACACACAGTTCCTCTCCTCGGCAGAAACAGCTACTGCAGGCCAACCCCAGACAGCACACAGCAAAGGGGCAGTACTCCTCCTCCAATTTCTTCCAGCTCTTCTTCTTGGCAGAGGTTCCTTCTTTATTTTATTTATTTATTTATAAAGTTTTATATAGCGCGAACAAGATCCCGAAGGATATCAGAGCGCTTTACAAAGAATGGAAGGAAGGACATAAATCCAATATCGAACATCAAGTAAGAATACAAAGCAGGAATAATCGCATAATTCCCAGACAAATGAATCAGGGAGAGTAGTGCAATAAACAGGTATATAGCAGGCTCCGAAGGGGGGCAAACCATGCGGGAAAGAAGAGCATAGATCCAATATCGACATCAAGTAGGAATACACAACATGAATAATCGCTTGATTCCTAGACAAATGAATCAATGAGAGAGATACAATAAGCAGGAAAATAGCAGGCTACGAGGGGGGCACACAATGCGGTACAGAAGAGCAGCATCACAAGAAGGTACAATGGATGTAGGATCAATGATTTCGAGCAGGTGATTTTAGCCCAAATTAAGGTAAAAATGTGTTCATTAGGAATCTTTTGGCTTCCAGTTTGAAAGCAGTCGTTGAAGATATTCTGCGTACTTCCGGTGGGAGAGAGTTCCATATCCTTGGGGCAGCGCCAGAGAAGGCTCGGAGACAGGTTCTCTTTTTCCTAAGGATGGGTGGTTTCAGGATGAGAGTGATAGCGCTTCTAGAGGCTCTCCCTCCACAAGATAATTCAAGCTTTTGCGCTAAGTACCTGGGAGTTTTGAATTGTAGGGCTTTGTGCGTCAGAACGGCAATCTTTAACTGAATTCGAGCTTCGTAGGGCAACCATTTAAGAGATTTAAGGATTGGGGATATGTGCTCATTTCATTTGGTACCTGTGACCAGTCTGGCCACAGCATTCAGTGAAGGCCTTAGTGGAGCCAGGGTGTATTTAGGAAGGCCACAGAGCGTGGCGCTGCTGTAGTCTAGCTTCGGCAGGACCAGTGCTTGTACCACCTGCTTGAAGTCCTTTTGTGGAAGGAATGGCTTGATATTTCTAAGTGTCCTCATCAAGTGGTTAGCTCCCTTACACACATTGCTGATATCATTTTTCATATTCAGGTGCTTGTCCAGGGTGATTCCGAGAGATTAGGCTGAGTCTATGATGAGAGGGGTGCAGTTGAAGGCAGTGAGGTGATTCAGCCAAAGGTCTAGCTTGGGGATGTGGTTTGGGGGAGAGATGAAAAGGAATTCAGTTTTGGAGGTGTTGAGCAGTAGATGGTTCTCCATTAACCAGTTTTGCATAGCATTTAGGGTAGTGTTGAGTGAGATGATGTTGTCCGGGGATGAGATTTTCAAATAAAGTTGTGTGTCGTCCGCGTACATATGGAAGAGAATGTTCGTGGAATTTAGAGAATTTGCTAGTGGTTCCAAGAAAAGGTTGAAGAGGATAGGAGATAGGGCGGACCCTTGGGTGACACCCATGCGTACTGGAGAGGGCTGGGAGAGGGAGTGGTTTGCCTTTATTCTTTGTGATCTGTGGTGAAGGAAGGACGAGAACCATTGTAGCACCCGACCCGAGAAACCCATTCTGTTCTTCAAAATGTATAGGAGGTTGTCGTGATTAACCGTGTCGAATGCGGATGAAAGGTCAGGGAGGATTAGGAGGCAGGAATCATTTTGGTCAAGCATTTTTAAAATGTCATCCATAACGTGCGTGAGAGCCGATTCGGTACTGTGCTCCTTTCGAAAACCGGATTGATGCTGGTCTAGGAGTTGGAAATTCTCTATGTGAGCACAGAGTTGGTATTGTACGCATTTTTCAAGTAGTTTGGCTAGAGTGGGGATGTTGGAGATGGGGCGGAAATTGTTGAGGTCAGTTTTATCTGCGTTAGGTTTTTTTAGTATAGGTGACACCTGAGCTGCTTTTAGGCAGTCTGGGATCGTGCCTTGTGATAGAGAAGCGTTTACAATCCTTGTCCAGGTGGGGATGAGTACATTCTTGATTTCTTTGAAGATGGCCGGTGGCAGCGGGTCACTGAAGTGGTTAGATGGAATGATGTTCTGAAGAATCTTGTTGATGTCTTTTTCACTGAATGGGGTAATGGTGCCCCATGACGCATTGTTCTTAGTGTTCAGGCTGATAGGTTTTCACTTTTCTGAGAGGTCAAGGGGTGGTGCGGACCCGGGGGATGGTAGTAGAGCCTTCTTAGAGGCGAGTTCAATGGTGATGAGTCTTGATTTCTCGGTGAAGAAAGCAGCAAGGTCATCACAGGAAGGTGGGCTGCCTCAGGAGTCAGAGTGGTTTGGGCCTACCACTGATTGCTGTTTGACCAACTCGAAAAGTTTCTTGGGACGGTTTGCAGCTTGATCAAGTTGGTGTCTGAAATAGACTGCCTTAGCGCTCTTGATTTATTTTCTGTAGAAGCTTCTAACATCTCTAAGGAGTTTTAGTTGTTACAAGGAGGGTTTGGCTCTCCAGGAACGTTCCTGGAGATATTCTGCAGCGCGCGCAACGAAATTCGTTTCATTTATTTGTTTGTTTACTTACCTCTGTGCTGCCGTATTCCGTAATTTACTACCCCCCACCCTGCCCCTCCCCCGCCCCGCATCACCGCCCGGCAGCACTCCCACCACGGGCCGCTACTGCATAAAACCAAAAGAAACAAGGTCTATAACAGGAGGCCAAAAAGCAAAAAGTCTAGGGATAAACCCACTGGAAAAGCCAGGTCTAACTTTCATCAATTGGGGTGCATCCTTATATTATGTGCACTGAAAAAGATGAATGATAGACTTTGTACATTTCTTTACAGGCACTTCTAGCTTCCCATTGTCCTAACGAGGCCTAAACGTGATAGGTCAGAAACGTGTCACACATCAACACCTTTGTTGGAGGAGTCTTTGTAAAGTGGAATTTTTCTTTGAATTCAGGCTGGGCACTTACAGAGAGTGTGGAAAGTTGTTTGTCCCTAATGAATATCGCCCCTAAAAAGACTACCTCATAAATGTGGACTGTAGATGGATGTGTGGAAGACAGCCACATTAATCTCAAACAAATGGATGATCGAAGTTTAATGGTCAGATTTCAAACTGCCTGTTAATAAAGATACAATAGATATAATTATTTTTTGTGTTTATGTTTTTGTAAAGAATGTGGTGCCATGTATGTGTCTTTGAGTATATATATATATATATATATATATATATATATATTTTTTTTTTTTCTTTTTTTTTTTCAGATATGAGTACTAAAAGGACCAATCATTAAGCTTGATTTTATGCCAGTAATAAAAACATTTAGTTGCCATCAGAAATAACCTTGACCAGTGACCAATTCATGTTTTCACTGTGATGATTTACTGCTGCACAATCAGTCCCCACATTATACTCTTTTTTCTTTTTATCTAACCCTACAGGGCTAGCATGAACTACAACCTCTGTATGAAGTTTGCGGCCAAATTAGGCCATGTCATTGACACTCTTAATAGCTTGCTTGAGAGTATCGACTTCCTAATATCATTGGCAACACACCTTCCACACTTTAGAGACGTAAGACACTTGGCGAGAGGAATCATTGACCACTCCCCACAATGGGCGAGATACAGTGTGGGTATTCCACATTCCACCAGACTAATTGCCGTTAACCCTTGGTATATTAAGGTGCCAGAGATCAGGAAGGGCCTTGTTACAAACACAGATCGCTACTTTCAAGAGAATGAACATTTGGTTGCCTCGGCGGTGACTCTTTGGGAGGCCGATAAGATGGTAATCAGGGGACAAGCCCTTTCGTTAATAGCAGGACATAGACGGGACAAAAGAGCAGTGGTGGAGGCATTAGAACACAATATTTTAGATCTAGAAGCACAACTAGTGAGAACTGATAGCAAGGATGCACGCCACACACTAAGCCTCAAACTACAGGATTATAGGGACCATGTGATGGAAGCTGCCAGGATCACGACTAGGGCGACACAACACAGGGTGTATGAGATGGGGGATAAGGCAGGGAAACTACTTGCATGGCTTGATAAACGTGTGAGGGCCAATCAATGGGTCGTGCCCATATGTTCGCAAGATTGGGAACGTCTCCGAGACCCCCGAGCGATTGCTGACACCTTTGCTGCCTATTATTCACGTATTTATTCCGCAGAGTCTGTATCTGCTGAGCAGGACTCTCTTGAGTTCCTGGCGGACCGTCTGCTCCATTCCCTTAATCCTGAGTAAGCACTGCTTTTAGATAGTGAACTCACAGGGGATGAAGTGACATAAGCAATTAGAGCCAGGAATTCGGGCAAGGCAGTGGGACCCAACTGTCTTCCCATAGAGCTATACAAAAAATGTCTTCACATCTAACTATGCTAATACATTGAGCAGTTCAACATCCTACTCAAGTTGCAATCTCATTTTAGAACAGGTCACAGCACTGAATCAGCCACCATAAGCATCATAGACAAAGCACTCAATAGTCTTGATCAAAATGACTCCTGCTTTCCCATCCTACTCAACCTGTTGTCGGATTTCAACACGGTCAACCATGACTGCCTTTTAGTGTTACTTGAATATAGAATGGGACTATCTGGCACCAATCTAAATGAATTCACCTCTTTTCTTCAAAACCGCAACCAGTGTGAAATTGAGTAACTCTCTATCAAACGCATCCCTGGTTAAAATGGGAGACCTGCAAGGATCCACTATCTCCCCCACACTTTTCAACCTGTACATGGAGCAACTGACAGAGATCCTCAAACATACGAACCTGTCGTACCATAGGCAGAGCTGGACTGACCGTAGCGGGCATCAGGCTTTTCCCCGGGAGGTTGGAAGGGTGAGGACCAGTTTAGGAACAGTGGGGGCCGTTTTTTTTACTGGGGGCCGATTTTGCAGCTGTGCTGCAATATCAGCCCCCAGTAACAAAAGTAGCAGTGCTGGGGGCAGGTTTTGTTAAGCAGCAGTGTTTCACGCTTGCACCCCCTCACCCCGTTGAGGGAGCTGGTCAGACAAAATGGCCAGGGCTGCATTGGGTTCCCAGTCCGGCCCTGCCCATAGGTATGCAGATAACACTCAGCTACACTTGTAGGTCTCCTCTCTAGAAGATATCACCCGACTCATTTCATTCATTCATTTCACTTTATTCGATCCATTTAAAAACATAGATCATAAAAGTACAAATCGGGTTAAAAAATTACAAACCAAACAATTCTCTCCTCCATAACACAGGGATTACAATTCTCCCATTGACTAAACAGTTCTGTCCCATAATGACCAATAGAAAAGGGAATAACTTATTATAAAAACATCAGATTAAAAAGAATACAATATGCCCCCGCAACCTTCCTGATGAGTCCGTTATATACACCACAGTCCCTTAATAGCTAATAAATGACTAAATCAACAGCGTTTCCTCCTCTTTATACAGGCCCATAGAAAAGTAGCTATTGAGTAACAGATAAACGTGTCATTACGTTTTTTCAAAAAGTACAGTGCGGGTCGGCATTGTCTAAAATTGTAACGTTTTAAAATTGGTAAAATAAATCATACTGTTTCTCTCTTCTTAAAAATATAAAATAAAAATAGGTGGAGGTCTGACTGCGCTGAATTATTATCGCATGGGCAGGCTGTCAGTTCATTAAAACTAAATCTCCCAGCAGGGAAGCCCAATATCAGAGGGATTGAGTTCATGCGGAATCTCGGCAAAATAATTTGATGCTGTAGGTTCGCAATTTTCTCTAGGTAAGAGTTCTCTCTCTCTAATGTGGGCGGTGTCAGTTGGTATAACAGAACTGTTGTTTTTACTCAATTTTTTCCTGTCTATCATAAGCCACCTTGGCTAAAAATATTGTCTTTACCTCCTTCTTCAAAATCTATAGGCATGCAGTGGGGTTAGTAAACAATTCGTCTAACCCCAATGATGCCAAAGTTGCCCTAACATAATGAACCCATGTGATTTTATGGGTAGTCTCCATCTTCAGGCAGTTTTTTATGATAGTTTGGGTTAAATCTACAGTGTCCCTCCACAAAATTGAGTGCCATAGTAATATAGGGGCAAGCCTAATGGTGTCCGTCACATATGGAAGACCTAATTCTAGGTGGCAAATAAAATTGGAACATGAACTAGAGAGGGACACAATTCTTTTAAAGAATCTATCCTCAAGTTTTTGAAGGGTAACTATGGGAACTGTGCCCCACACCCCGGCCCCATAGGTTGCCGCAGATAGTGTCTTTGCCCCATATATCTTTTTATGGGGGCAATTGGTTTTGACCCCAGTTTCCTAACAAAGCTAGAGATGGCTGCCATACTACTCTCCATCACCAGGGCCCTATTTTGCACCATATTTGACCAGGTCTGGGCTTTATCAAATGTGACCCCTAAATAAGGAAAGGAATCTACCACCTCCAATCTCCTGGCACCTATATAAAACTGTGCGACTCTCTTAGATGGTGGTACGCCTGTTAGTAGGACAAAAGATTTAATTTCATTGACCTTCAAGTCCAGTGATGTCATGAAATTTGCATATGCTGTTATCAAACGTTGAAGAGCCACCCCCGTTTTGTCGAATAAAACCCCATCATCGGCATAAGCCAATATTAGCACGGTAATGGAATCAAAAACTTGAACATCTGGAGTTGCATCTGCCAGGGCTGCCTCCACCCCATTAGTATAGATCGAAAATAAAAATGGGGCGAGGACACAACCCTGTTTAACACCCCTTGTAATGTGAAATGGGTGAGTGCACTCCCTGTTTTTACCATAACGAACGCGTGCGGTAGTTTGGGAATAGAGTTGTCGAACAAAATGTACTATTGCTACATCTACCCCAATCTTATCCATAATATTCCATAATTTGGAATGGCTCACACAGTCAAACGCAGCTGTTAGATCCATGAAGGCCATATACATCTGGCCACCCTTAGCTCCAGTGTACTTTGCTATGGTCAGGGACAGGATTCAAGCACTAAACTATCGTACCCCTACCCTTCTGGAAGCCATATTGAGCGGGGCTCAATATGTTCTTCTTCCTGGCCCACTCTTCCACCCTATCTAGGAGTAAGCGGCCCAAAAGCTTCAAAGTTCTATCCAACAGGGAGATTGGCCTATAATTCTGAGGGTTTGCTTCGTCCCCATTCTTGTAAATAGGTACAATTATGCTAGTTCTCCACAAAGCTAAAGGGCCAGACTTAGATACCACATTAAATACATTTGTTAATAAAGGTGCCCACAGGTCTTGGTGCTCTAAGAATAGATCGATCTGGACACCATCCGGTCCAGGAGACTTTTCCCTGCTGCACTTAGTCTGCCCATTTATTACCTCTTCCATTGAGAATGTAGCTGCAATAGCTATACTGATAGGGTCAACACTGATATTATCCCTACAACCAAAAATATGCTTGAAATTACCAACCCAAGCATCCTTGCACACATGAGAATCCAAGGTCGGCTCCTTAGAGTTTTTGAAAAAGGGGTGCTGATCACTTTCCAGAAATCTCTGCTATTTTTGGTAATTGCCACCTGTTCCAGGTTTTCCCAGGCCTCCTCTCTCAAAGCGCATTCCCATGCTTTCCTGGCTACTGCATAGGCCTTACGAAGGGATTTAATCAGCATGCGATCTCTAGATTGGGCTTTTAGAGCTTTGTGGAGATCTTTTGATGATGTTGAACAGGCCTGGACAAACCAACGATTTAAAGGAGCTAAAGTAGATTTGCTAAAAGTCAAGGCAAGTTTCACTTCTTCTAGAAGTTCCAAAAAGTTTAAGAGGATAAAATTAGAAGGGGAATCAACGTCCAAACAGTTCAATACATTCTCCATTTTATTAAGTAGGATTAGCAGGACAACTATTGCCTTATCAATTTTGTCCCATTTTAATTGGAACCCATTCTTTTTTGCCAAAATTGGCTTCTGAATTCGTTGTGTTAATTTCGTTTTCGGGGTCTCCACTGTCATTGATAGAAAAAGAATAGCGTGATCACTAAAACTAGAAAATAGGGTATCCCCTTGGTCAACCTTCCCACGAAGGGGTTCTGATACTAATACAAAATCAATTGTAGGTTCATACTCATTACGAATAAGGGTCTTTATAAAATTTCCTGAATGTGGCTCTACCCAATTATTATTTCCAAGTTTCTGGTAAATAGGAGTCTATTTAAACTATTATCATATACACGGTGCATAAAGTGATATATAGTATCGCCCATCGTGTCCACTAAGCCACATACTGTGTTTGTTGTATATTTACATGGCTGCACATTAAAATCTCCTATACACAGGATATTAAAACTTCCTTTTGATAAAGCATTACTAATTTTATTAATTTCACATTCCAATGACGATACCACCATCTGCATATTACCGCCAAAATTATTATTGTAGAAATGTATTAAAAGTCAGTCTTGGTCATTGTCCCCCTCACATAATAACAAATGAAAATAAGGACACGGCCTCATAAATTTGTTAACCCTTATTGGTGAGGTGTTCAATATTAGGATCAGTAGGCCCCCTTTTGCTCTCCCTGACTGAGACAGGAGTGCTTCCGTTTGAAACGAGCGATAATCGTCAAAAAATATCTAATTAGTGGCCCATGTCTCCTGTATACATAATACATCCTGATTCTGCCAGATAGCTAGCCATTGTGTGTTGCCCACCTTTGCCGCAATACCGGCCACATTCCAAGATGCTATATTTACTCTCGCTTTGTGATTCACTGTAGATCTCTTTAAGAGTTTTTCTCGACTTCTCATATTTACCATGATCACATCCACCACAGTTGATTTGGGTCTGACATGGGTAGTCAGTCGCAGGACTCTAAATCTGCCAGCGGCTCAAAACGGTTCTCTACTCTCAGCCCAAAACCGCCCATATTACCAATGGAAGATAAACCATACTTGCCGGGAAGGCGTCTTCTGGGCTCATTACAGGATATCCTGGTGGGATTATAGAAAAACTCCAATGAATGCAACCAAATCTGGGTCCTAGCTAGAGGAACATTACAGAGTAGGCCTATCAGGTCCCTAACTACACGCTGGTTGTAAAAATTAATCACCACACAATCCCCCCTTAATTCTTTATTTGAAGGGCCCACCCAACCCACTCTCCGTACCATTATAATGTGTTTGGCCAACCCTAAATCTTTTCCCACATTGTTTCTAGCATGAGTAGGTAACCAGTGGAGCGACTTAACCATCAGCTGTTCTGTTGACTCCTTTTGCCCCTCCCTCAGTACCGGCATGTTTACCAGGACAACTGCAAGCGGAGAAGCAGCAGGGGGGAGGTCCAAGGTCTGATGCCTCTGCTTACTATACCCAGCCACTCCTCCAGGTACAGCCCTCAGTACATTCCCCCTATGAACATTTACACTCTCCATCGTATATACACGTGGTTGCTCTGACTTTTCCCCTTCCATTACTTTCTCAATTTGAATATGGTGTAGGGGGGCTAATAAGGGATAAGGAAGAGGAACCACAACTGATGGTAGAACTGGGGGAGCAGAGAGCTCTTAAGAATTAAAAGCCTGACTCCCCCTCGACAAACCCTCCCTGCATTTGCCGTACACACCCAGCCGGGTGAATGTTTGACTATTCGGACCCCCTATCCCTGGAACCCCAGTCTTGCCGAGAGTGGCTATGTTTTTTTCTATCCTTATTAGCCTTTCTAATAGTGGCTGTAACAGGAAAGTGACCATATTTTCTAATCTCAACCATACATCCACATCGTTTGTCATAAGGGGGCGCTTAGCAGAGGGCGTCTGGACCATACAATTGGCACCTTCAATTAGAGTCAGAGGTCTCATGGCTTTTGTGGAGTTAGGTCTTGCGGTCCTACCTCTCCTTTTCCTTTTAACCACTGGTTTAATATTCGTCTCCGCTGACGAAGCTGGCACACCTTCAGGATAAGCCTCGGGGGAAGATTAGAAGGAACATCGGGACCGTTGAAACCCTCCCTCCCAGATATTAAAGGCATCTCGGTACAATCCCCAGGAGCTGGTATAATTGGGCCCACACTTTGCCTACCTTCTTTCAGAGACAGGCGATGTTCCGTAAGCTCTGTCTCCTGAGACAGGACGTTCACAGCCCCCAACAGGAAAGCATCCAAAGTATTCACAATCACTCCCACCGGTTGCTCGCTCATTACTTTTCATTTTCCCAGTCTTGAGTAGGTGTGCCTCCAGCTATACTAGGTAAATTGACCCCTTCGAGCACACACAGAGTTGGGGCCCAACCCTGCCTCCTCCGTGCTCCAACGGGTGTGGACGGGTCTGCCCTTGGCCCGGGCTTTGCCCGTGTGTGCCCCGCACCGCGGGCCAGTGTCGCGATTTTAAGTACGTTCAGAGCGCAGGGTGAGATGGGCAGTGTAGTCCCCAGAGGCGCCCAGGAGTATGGCACGGTTTCACCCAGCAAAAACAAACAGTCTAGCAAACCGGCAGTGTTGATGGTGGCAACGTCAGCCGCGCGCCAGCATCGCACTTTTAAGCATGTTCAGAGCGCAGGGGGAGATGGGCAGTGTAGTCCCCAGCGGCACCCAGGAGTATGGCACAGCTTCCCCCAGCAAAAACAAACAGTCCAAGAAACTAGCAGTGTTGATGGCCGACTCAATGAAATAGTAAAGAAAACCCAAACCTTGCAGACTCTCAAACTTAACCTTTTGAAAACTGAATTTCTCCTTCTGTCCACACTTCACAGTGCCCTTCCGATACATGATTGGATCAAACACCTAGACTCCTTCAATTGTAAACCTGTCACAATTAAATCAACTAAATCTCTTGGGATCACCCTTGACAAGAACCTTAATGTGCACACTCATATAAGCTCATCCACATGAGTTGCGTTTCTCCGACCCAACCTCCTCAAGAAAGTTAAATCTTTCATTACCCCTCAAGACTTCAAGACTGCAGTGCAAGCCTTAGTCATATTCAGACAGGATTATGGGAGAGAGACTCTAACTAGAATACCAAAATCAATCATGGCACCACTCAAAGCGACCCTTAATGCCATGGCGAGACTGGTAGCAGGCAGTCTATGGTTCAACCACTTCACACCCTCTCTAAAGCCACTCCATTGGCTCCCTTTTGAAACTAGGATCCAGTAGAAGATAGTGTGCATGACTCACATGGCCCTGCACCGTGATGAACCAAGATACCATACAGATAAGCTCAAGATCTCAGAAGGCGCCCGCTCCCTAAGAATTGCTAATTCCCTCTTCTTGGAACACCTAAAATTCAGAAAAAAGAAGACCTACGCCCACACTTCAGATCTTCTCCAACAATATGGATCTGTCTTTCTTTGGAGATTCAATCTGACCCATCAACATGTGCCTTCCGAAAAGAGGTCAAAGTAGTCTACAGATCAGAATGCTGGATTAATTTATAATGGCTGACTTGAGTTCAAAGACCACCCAACACCCTTGACATATTTTGAAGAGTTGCAGGCTCTTTGCAATGCCACCAAGAGGACGTTCTTGGTCCATGAACATTTATTTCAGGCGCTCTCTGTTGCATACTATTGGTTAATATTTGATATGCAAACACTAGATTAATTCAAACTTTTGCTTTTGAGTGCTCTGTGTAGCACATGTTCGTGCTTTATAATGGCCTCCATATAAATAAATAAATAAATGCCAATGTACATCTGGTGGCACTGATGTGTACCGAATTCATGCATGCCGTAGGCAACATACAGGCAGATTGTGATAATTAGACTTCAAGGTACCACTCTTGCTTTTGGATAAAGCAGATTTCATCAGGTATTTATACTTTTGCTTGGTGGGTCAGCATGCAGTAAGAAACTTGCTTTATATGTGGAGCACTAGAAGTAAGTTCCATTGGTATGGAAGGGAGTTGAAAATGAGATCCAATGTGAGTTAGGGACTGTTCCCATAGGCAGCATGTGAGCTCTGAGTCTGCATCGCCTAATTCACCTGAGGAACTTCCCTATGGTAGAATAGATAGTCTAAATCCAGAGCCTGTCGTTCTGTGTAACCTGAGGGATAGCAGAGCACTGTGAGGCCTTGTAAAGGCAGGGAGTGGGGAGAATATGGCACGGGGTGACATAGGGGTTCCCTCGTTTGGCCTTGCACGAAGCTGCCTAAGGCTTCGTTGTAACATTGTAGGGCACCAAAAATAGCAGTAACACCCCATCAATGCACAGGAAATCCATATCTATTAGCAGCAAAAAGCTCCTGATAACTCTATATTTATTTGCAGAAAAATCTACAGAAATCCAGTTTCCACATTGTATTCCCCATTTGATGCTAAATGTGCTGTAATAAGATTACCAGCCACAACATCACTCGCGGCATTACCATGAAAAAAAATCTGACCTTCTCTCAAAGAGGGTTTGGGTGTTTAATGAGTAAATGAAGACTTGTGGGCCGCAAATGAACTGAGTATAAGCAACTCAGAGTGTGCTAGAAACACTAACAGAATTCACACACCATTTATGAAACATTTCTGGCCATGCCCCGTGGAAGGACTCTGCACTGATTTGGATTGTCTGTCGGAAAAAGCCTCACTACATAGAAAGAGTTAACTTACCGAAAGTTAGCTCAAGGCCTTGCTTTGCTACCCAGTTCTTAACTGTGCTGCTGACTTTCTAAATGGCTGTGTTCCATTATTACTGTTCCTAAGGCTGACAGAGGGATCACTTCTGCACCCTTTAATAAGAAGTGAGTTGGGTAAACACTCTGCAGTTAGACAACAACAAGATCATCTCAAGTTCAGAAGGGAGCAGAATGCCTTCTTATTCAGACAACCTTCCCAGATACCTCATCCATTTGACCACTCGGCCTGAAGGGAATGCTGGCCCTTGCCTTCATGGTTGCCTGACCCCTTACTGGCTCTTTTAAGTTCCCTTCCTGTATTGGAATATTGACTGCCATTAACGCTGACTCTTTGAAGGTTAACCACCTTCCACTTTTTATTCTGGAATATCTGCCCTGGATGCTGCAAACGCTCCTTTTGTTTCTTCTTTGTTCTCCGTCTGCTCACTCACTCACTCCTTGATCAAGCCCCTCCTCTTAATCCACAGCACATTGAAGCTGCCTCCTCGTGGCACCTAGCACATTATAAATCACCAATACATAAATAAACCAAATCTGATATGCGCATTCTTCATTTAAAAACTTGATAATAAAATTCACATTCCATGCCTCATAGAACATTTGCAGCAACTCATTATTTCTTATAAAACAGGACATTCAATACAGCAGACTGTCACATCTTCAAATCTATTTACAAATGTTCAAAACTCATCAGTGCATACTTCAAAAGCATTCCTGCCCTCTAGCACAATCCGTTCGAGTTATCTGTCAATAGTTGAACAAATTGTTTTTCTTACACTTCTGCAAGGAACAACTTGTTCTCGCAGGTAAAAGAAAATGCAGCATTGAACGAGGGAGTTCCCGCTTTTTTCCTGTGAAAGTTGGCAGAAGCAGTGCGCTCATGGGAAGGCCTCCTAGTGGTCGCAGTATTACCCAAGTAACCAAGAAAGTGTTTTTCTCGAAGAAGACACTTATTAAATATTGCCATGTGTCACTCGTGTTTTCTAAATTCACATAAATCTGCTAACTGGCATTATCAAAAATAACCTCCTCCAACTCCTCTTTAACATCTCATTTATTTTGTCGGTTGTAAATTGTTTACATTGAAATTTTGAAAAATATGAATGATGTATGCATGACTGACCTCAGCACCAACAGCAGATATCCCACAGCAATCCCCGCAGGCTACAAGGTGGTCAGGCAGGACCGCCAACACAGACCTGGTGGAGGAATCAGGAACATTTTCAAAGACATTATCAGCTGCAGCACCAACTCAGAAACCGGAATCGGTTAAACGGAATGCCTCAATTTCAAAGTTCAAGGTCACAGCCATTTCAGGAGCAGCTCAATTTACTGACTTCCAGGACCCCGAGCCAACTTCACCAACTCAGACTTCATCGCTTTATTAGCCATCGACTCGAACGCCTCCATGCTTTAGGGAGACCTCAACTTTCACCTAGAAGACCTGACAGACCCCAACTCAGCCACACTCTTCAATAGCCTTGTGAAACCGCAGACTCACCCAAATCGTATCATCCCACATCCATGCAACCAGACACATCCAGGACCCCTTCTCCTCATTCAACGGTATCACAATCAACACGCCCACTCCCGCCACCTGGACCGACCACGCCATCGTCAGCTTCTCAATCAATACTCCCCACTCCAAAAGAGCCACAACGACTGGCCCTTACCGACGACACTGCAATAATCTATCTGAGGTGAGCTGGGTATCTGCCCCCCAAAAAACACAACTAGCCCACACAGGCTGCCTATCAGATGACATCAATAACTTTTAAAAAAACGTTAACACCTGGATCTCTGCCTGCACCAATACCCTGGCCCCTGAGAAAAGAACCCAAACAACAAGAAAGCAAAAGAAGACCAACTGGTACATAGAAGAGCGATCAAAGGGCACTACAAACATCTGGAACGGAGATGGAGAGCAAGCCAGGGATGCTACCACCAGCAAATCCGGGAAAACAAACAGAAGCCCATAGCCATGTGCATCAACAACAGCTCCAACAACAGTAAATAAATCTTTGCTATTATCAAGGACTTGACCACCCCCGAAGCAACCACCAGCAACATCACCCCAACCCAAGAAGTGTGTAACGACCTCTCAGACTTCTTCTGCAAAAAAATGAACAGCCTTCTACACCAATTGCGACTCACAACCGGACACCAGCAACCTTGAAACAATCCTTCCGGCATCAGACAAAAGCAACACCCTCACAACATGGAGCCCTATCACCACAGCAATCATGAATACCATCTACTCCAGGGCCCTGTCAGACCTTTCCCTGCACCACGCTTTTGACAAAGGTTCAACCCCCATCAGCAAAGCCCTCTCCATCATTGTAAACATCTCCATTGAAACAGCAACATTTCTGGAAGATTGAAGCAAGCAACTGTCAATGCCTTCCTGAAGAAGCCCTCAGCAGACATATCCAAATTCATGAACTACTGACTGATCTCCTTCCTTCCTTACCAAGCTGAGGTCCTACAGAAAGCCATCTACAGACCACCTCACCAACCACCAGCTCCTCAACACCATGCAATCAGGCTTTAGACCTAACAAAAGCACAGAGAAAGCCCTCATAGCAGCAACAGACAACATCCGGGTGATCCTGGACCCAGGAAAGACCACAGCACTCATCCTAATCGAACTCTCTGCAACCTTCAACCCAGTCTCCCATCCCAACATGATCAGACAACTTCACAAGGTTGTCATCCAAGGACCCGCCCTCCAACAAATATGCACTTCTCCTACCAGAAGAGAACAAACAATCAACTTGCCACCCTATTCCTCAGAAGCTCTTTTGCGGAGTCCTGCAAGGTTCCTCACTCAGTCTAACCCTTTTCAACATCTACATGACACCGCTGGCAGATGTTATCTGTGCACACAACACCAACATACTCTCCTACGCCGACTACACACAACTGATTTTGTTCTTCTACGTACAAAAGAACCTAACGCCGGGAAAACTTCAACTTCTGCTTGACCGAAGTGGCCAACTGGAAGTCCAACTGCCTCAAACTCAACTTGGACAAGACCAAAGTGGTAATTTTCAGAAAAACATCCTCACAATGGGACTCTGCCTGGTGGTTTACAGACCTAGGACCCACCCACATCTCCAGCACACAAGCAAGAAACCTTTGGATCAACATCAACAGCAAGCTGGACATGTCTGCCCAAGTCAACGCATTCACCTCAGCCTGCTTCCACCCTCTTAGGATGCTGAAAAGAATATTCAAGTGCTTACCTAACAGCACCAGGAAAACCATCATCCAGTCCTCATCACCAGCAAACTAGAGTACAGGAATACCTTATACGCAAGAATTATCAACCAACTCACAAAGAGGCTCCAGACCATCCAAAACGAAGCAGGCAGACTGGTTCTCTACCTCCCACGACGGTCTCACATCCCACTCACCTAAAGGACCTACTCTCACTCTATATACATCAGCATGCAGAGTTCAAACTCCTCATCCACTCTTACAAAGCACTACACAACACAGGTCAAGACTACCTGAATAGTAACCTGCAGTTCCACCAACCATCCAGGCACCTGCGCTCAGCTAGAATCTCACTGGCTCACGTACTTCACATAAGCAGTAGTAGGTCTGGAGGTCGTGCCTTCTCACACATCGTCCCCAAAGCAGGAACAACCTCCCACTCCACATTAGTGCCTTCTCTTTGCTTCATGAATTTCGCAAGAAGCTGAACCTGACTCTTCAAGTATGCCCCTCAAGGCAAGTCCCATAATCTGTAAAGTGCAAGGATACCCTCATCGGTGATATTGCACTATAAAACTCAAATCAAGACAAAACAAGACATGTTGTTTTTGACATGTCAAGGAAGAGCATTTGACATATGAACTCATACTTTTTCAAATAAATTCAACGGGAACATTTTCCGTAAATGGTAAACTGGAAATTGTTTGTATAAATTCATAGCAAACATGACCTGCAATGTCCAATTGGGGGGTCAGGAATCTGGAGAGAGTGCAACGTATTCACGTGAGACACAGCTGTTTGTACATCTGTTTTATTGTTGATCTCCAATCTAAGTTACATTTAGCGGGTTTCTTACATGGGAGCTAGTTCCCCAATGCATGCATCTTCCTCCCCATGCATCCTTCCTACCCTCCCTTCCGGTCCTGCCCCAGTCCCAGACGCTGGTCACCAGACAGCTGGAATGCTGACTTTTTCAGCAGTTCAGCTGGCTTCGGGTGTCAATAGATCTCCACCCCATCCCCACTAACATATTTTTAAATACTCGTGGGCTTCCTATGATTTCTGTTTGATGTGCATTGAGTCTGACTGCTTTCTTCAGGGGGTTTGGGCTCTCAATGAGTTCCTCTTGATGATGACTCACGGAATTGATGGTGGGGCTGCTTGACCCATGTTGAAGATGAAGAATTCTTGCACTGGCGATGATGTTCTCGTCTTAGCTGCGAGTGGGTATCATGAAATGTAGTCAACGGCGTTGTTGTCTTTTACTGGTTTGTGCAGCACTGACTATGAGTAATCTTGAAGACCAATTCCCCATCGCTCAATTGTCAGTGGTATCTTTGCTCTATGATTTCCAGAGATTGTCGTAAGTGCCTGATGGTCGGTTATTATATTGAAGTATCTAGATAAATATGATAATATGTATGATGTACATGTGTACATACATTATATATACATGATATATTATGCTAAGTATGTAGGTAAATATGAAGATGTGGTAGTGCTCGCGTGCCCAGACAACCGCCAAACCTTTTTTTTCTGCTTCAGAGGATGATCTTTCAGCATCCCACAGGATGAGGATGGCATATGATACGATCCGGTGGTGCTCCTCATCAAGTAGATGTTGTGCTAGAATGGCTCCGAACCCTACTCGACCAGTGCCCACTATCAGTTTGCAGCGACTCGTGGGTTCAAAGTAGGCCATGTTTGAGGCACTGATGTCTCTCCTTTTGATTTCTTGGCATGCTTGTTCCCAGGTCAGGGTTCATTCAATCTTGTGCCCCTGTTTTGTCATTTCTCGCAAAGCAGTGCTGATGGTCTCATAGTGCTTGCTGTATCAAGCTTAGTAGCTAACTATCCCTAGGAATGATCTGATTTCACCGGCATTCTTGGGAGGGTGTCTCATTTAAGCCTTGACCTTGGCGGGTTCAGGCTCATGTCATGACCTGAGATTATATTACCATAGAGTTTCAGCTGTGTTTGGTGGAATTCACATTGGGCTGGGTTAAAGTCTTCCAACTGCCTTTCAAATCAGAGATCCAATCCCTGTTGCAAGAGGTTCCACAGGGCCCAGCACTAAGTCTGACTCTGTTTAATGTCTACATGCGCCCACTAGCGGATGTAGTAGCTAATCATGGGGTGAAGCTAGTATCCTATGCCAATGATACTCAACTGATTATCACTCTGGAACAGAATGAAGTTGAGGCCGCACTTAAGCTCAGAGCATGTCTAGTAGAGCTGGCCAACTGGATTAAATTTAGTTGTTTGCAATTAAATGCAGGAAAAACCAACATTTTAGTAGTAGGCAAACAATCTTCTATATGGTCCCATGCTTGGTGGCCTTCTGAATTAGGACTGACCCTGGTCCCTAAATCTAAGATAAAAAACCTAGGGGTGTGGTTTGATTCTACCCTGTCTTTTGATGAACAAATCTCAGCCCTGGCCGGCACTTGCTTTGGCATGTTGAAGACTCTACATAAAATCCTAGATTTGCTACTACAGGCAGCAAAAAAAAACATCATCCAGGCGTTGATTGTTTCCTGCTTGGATTATTGCAATGTTCTATATCTTGAAGCTACAAAAAGTAGAATGAGAATGTTGCAGAGTACAGAATACCGCAGCCCGTATGTTACTTAACATGCAGAGATGCTCCCCTTTAGGGGCGGCTCTTGTAGAACTGCACTGGCTCCCTGTACAGGACAGAGTGACTTTCAAAGCCCTGTGCTTTTGGCAAAGAATTTTAAATGAGAAAGGCCCTAGCTACCTGCTTCCTTTGATTACACCTTATAGGCCTATTAGGAGTCTAAGGTCTTCAGGTACTGCTAGGCTGATCATCCCAAAAGTGAAGAGAGCGCGGTTGGGAGGAAGATCACTTGTTTTTCTTGCAGCAAAAAAGTGGAACCGGCTGCCGCTGGATCTCAGGATGTAGCCCTCAGAAGTACTGTTCTGTAGGAGGTTAAAAACTTGCTTTTTCAGGATATCACTGACCATTTAACTGTGTCGCAGTTGGTGGAGTCTTTTTTGCTTACTGACGAGGAGGAAGAATTCTTAGCACGGGACACTCCATTGGAGTAACCAGATGCTTTATAAACTTCTAATCTAATTTAATCTAATCTTTAGTATTAGGCTGGCCTTTTGAAATATTCTGCATACTTGTTCTAGTCCCTGATCATGTTCTTCTATTGTGGTTCCAAAGACCAGAATGTCATCGCTTTAGTTTAATGGACAGATGACCCTTCGAATGGTCTCTTGAAAAATGCCTGCTGCTGACAACACATAGAAGCTAAGTCGCTTGTACAGAGTAGAGCAGATGATTGGTGAATGTTGTGATATATCTTGTGTCTTCCTGCAGCTCTAGTTGGTTGTATCCTTTGTTTGTATCTAGTTTGGAGAACACCCATACTCTGTTAAATAGCGCAATCATGTTGGATTGATTCAGCCCTGGATGCTGTTCTTGTTGCATGGCCCTGTTTGGTAGCCTCATGTCAATGTAGGCGTGCCAGACCTTCTGTGTTGGTTTTGGCACTGCCACCAGTAGGGGTACAAAGGGTGTTGGCTTTGGGACTTTTCAATGATGTCCACTTTAAGGAGCTTTTGAATTTCTTCTTCCCTAGCCTTCTGTAGGTGAAACAGTATCCGTCTGTGGTGTTGGGTCCCTGGTTTGATCTGCTCGTTTATGTGTGGTTTTACTGCAAAGTCCTTGATTTTTCTGAGTCGTTTGAACAGTTTTGGGTGCCAGCTTGCTGTTGGTGGGTAATTAGCTTGAGTTGTTCCTCGGTGGGTAGGCTGAGTAGACAGTTGGCAGGGCTATACCCGCCCATGTCATATGCACTTCTGCCTCCACGGTCCGATCCTTGTAGGTGAGTGTTGTTATGGATTTTCCCTGTTATGGCCATGACTTCTTGACCATCCAGGTTTAGACTTGTATCTTGGCTGGGTATAGTTTGGGTATGGGTTTCATCTTGTCATAATCTACTATGCAGATGTAGCTCAATAATGCCCCGCTTTCAAGTACAAAATAAGTGGGGTGGTTGCTCATTGTGAGTTGCCGACGTGAATATTTCTTCCACCTGCCGTCCTCATGAGCAACCATGAGCAGATGTTCATCACTTGTTAGGAGCTGGAATGATGATGAGCTATCAGTTGAGGACCTGGACGGTGATCTCTTCACCCTTGTCATGGTCCATAAGGTCGTGCGAGGCCTGGATGAGCTGCTACATCTTTCACAGCACATACATGTTACATGTTCATTTGAGTTCAGATGTTTTCATTGTTATAGTCCTTTGCACATTCTTTTGAAGTGGTTGACCTTTCCACATCTGTGACATTCTTGTTCCACTGCTGGACACGTGCCTTTGTGGTGAAACAACGAACCACCGAGGTAACGTTCCATTTTCTTTTTGGTACTGCGTCATCTGGCTTTCTGCTGGTGCTGGTCCTGTGGTCTTGAGCATCTGGGATAGCTTTTGTGAGGCTTTTTCTGGGTGTGATTTTGTAACCAGAAGGCTTGTTCTCTCCTTTCTGCGTTCTATGCTTCAATTTTCTTGATCCTCAGCTTGATGTGATGAGAAGTGGCTGGGTGAAAATCTCTGGACCCACACTGCCCCATGGGACCTGTAATCCCGATGGGGTCAGTAATTCTTGTCGGCAAACAATTTAATGAGCTTAATAATTACTTTGTGTGAAACAAACCCAAGCTACCTTACATTACAGGAAGAAGCACATCTCTGTGTTTTATTGTTTCTTTGGTGAGACCAAGTTAGCAATAACAAGGAAGAAGCCCAGATCTCATACCCCAGAGCAGATGGTCTTAAGTCAGTATTACCTGTCTTATTAAGGTTACTCCCCAGCATGTATGGTAAAATAATTCATTATGTGGAAGTTGTACGGCATGAAGAATAGGCGTTAATACAGTCAAAGCATTCTCCTGCATTGGGAGCAACTGAATGCTCCACAGACACATAAATCCCAATCCTCCCCTAACGGACAGAATAATTTGCTGTGAGAATAATAAATAGCACTACAAAATGAACAGTTCTTTTAAACCAAAAATAATAAAACCTGCAATAAAACCAAGAACATCTCCTGTAGAGGAAATTGACAAAGGTACATCGAAAAACAAAAGGATATGACATACTCCTTTTAACTCACACATTCAATAAGCACAGGGTTAAAAGACTTGAGCCTTCAACAGATAAATTACAGAATCCCAATTCCTAAGCACCTTTAACAACAGCTGAGGGGAAGGGATATTCAGATAGGCATTTACCAAGGAGGTCATACAGACATTTGCAGCAAGAAAGTAAGATTTTTTAAGTCGGCTTTGGTCTTAAAATAGGCAAGGGCACAGCCATGGTATGTGCTATAGATTTTCTTTGCACTACCACAAAGCCAACAAATGCGAGCTGAACCTTTATTTAATTTCCACCCTTGCTTAAACTCTATTATTGGAGTCAATATTAACCTCAGCCTTGGAAATTTGTGCCTGGTATCTTTTATAAGAGGAATTTTTATTTATGCCTGTGGTTTAAGTTCAACATAGCAGTCAACAATGTACTGCGCAGACGTAGATTGGCATTAGCTCATGAACATCTATTCACTAAAACGCCAGGGGTAGAAGAAGTGGTTTCACAACTCAATAACATCACAGGAAGAGAAACCATATGACCTTTGACTCTGAATCCAAGCAAATCATGCCTCAAGACCATAATCCTATTGACATCATGATAATTTACATCATGGAAGACTAGTTTGTAGAGCTAAGGGAAAAACGAATGCTAGTTCACAGGGAGATGCAGTGGTAAGGCCCACTAGTACTAATTTGTAGGGACTATGGGCCAGATGTATCAAGCCTTTATCCCGTTCGCAAACGGGCCGATTCTCAGAATCGGCCCGTTTGCGAACGGGAAAAAGCCTTTTGGGATGTTATCCCAAAAGGCCATCGCAAGATAAGGAATTCCAAATATTGCGAATTGGCCTTAGGAATCGCAAATTACCACCAACTTCAAGTTGGTGGTAATTTACGATTTCCTTGAAAAATGCACTTTTTGGCATTTTTCAAAGTGCCATGTGGCGCACATACATGCCCTTAGGGCATGTATGTGCGCCACATGTGCACACATGCATTTCCCAGGGGTGCAACAGGGTGTCCTTTTGGCACCCTTGCACCCTTGAAATTGCATTCGCAATTTGCGAGTACCTATTGGGTACTCGCAAATTGTGAATGTCTTCCCATTCATTCCTATGGGCCTCTAGGCCCATAGGATTGAATGGGAAGGTATTCCTTAATTTCGAATCGCAAATTGCGATTCGCAATTGAGGAATATGTAGGAATCGCAATTATTATTGCGAACCCTACATACATTGCATTTTGCGATTCTCAAACAGCGATTTGTTAAGAATCGCTATTTGGGAATCGCAAAAAGCATTTTTCATACATATGCCCCTATATGTTCTATATGAACTAATGCAGAACACAGGTGACGGTTCTGTTCAAAAACATATTTTTTCAAATAATAACAGTAATCACAGTAATGAACTGTGGCAAAAATTAACAAAAAACTGAGTTTTTTTAATTTGCTTAATTCTTTTTGTTTGTTTAATTTTATTTGTATTATCAATAATACACATTCCACTTTTGAATTGATTTCCAACGTAAAAAAATTATCTCCAGGTGGGATCTGCAGAAGGTAAACAGCGTTCATCTGAACACTGTTTACCTTTTGTGCTTAGTACTGCTTTTGCCACCTCTGAGACCAGGTGTCGCAAAAGCAGAGCTAGGGGTCGCAAGGGGCAAGCCCCTATGACGTCCATGCGGTAGCTACATCTTGCGATTGTCAGCAAAACTGCTGATTAAGTTTAACAATTTCTTTAAAGGCAAGGTAATCCGAACTATCAGACCAGATTTGTGGGGGATATCAAACTGCTAGTGACTCAGCCAGTTAATTATTCCAAAGACAAGCCCAGGAAATGGAGGAGTAATGCTGCATTGTTTCTGCGATCATTGCTTTAATGGTGACTGTAGGTGCGGACATTGTCCTATGGCAATACTTTACAAAAGATCCCATTGCCCCAAGAGTTTGCCAAAAAGTCAAAGCTAAAAGTCAAAGTATTATATTATAATTTGGAACTCAAAGAGGTCCACATAAAATACGCGCAGAATTTTATGAAAAGCAATTCACACAATATGAAAGATACAGAATTATAAAATACACGAAGAAGCCTTTCAGCATAAGAACATGCTCTACTTTGATAAAAGGCCTCACGGACAAGTAAAGTGCAAATGTGCTATTGAGTTTTCAATCAATCATTGCAAAGCAATTCTTAGATAATACGAAAAACTGTCCAAGCATAGTAAATGCAACAGATAAATAGTGCAAAAATGTTTTACAGCGCAACACTAATACAGAACTTCTAGAGATACAATACACTAATCCTTTATGGGTTCCGAAGTAGCGTGCTACTTGCCGAAAAAGCGCTTCAACACCCCAGCAAGGGTAGCAGGCGCTATATAAATGCGAACCTTTTTCCCTCTTCTATCCCTCCACTATCCTTCTCAATCCAAATAACTGACTAACATATCCACCTCTCAAATTACTTTCATATTTTCCCTATACTAATTCACCACTAATCCTTTATGGGTTACGGAGTAGCGTGCTACTCGCCGAAAAAGCACTTTGACGCCTCGTCAGGGGTAGTAAGGGCTATATAAATGCAATTACAATACAATACAATACATTGAGCTTCACAGAACAATACCAATACAGTAAATCTATTTATACTGTGCAAAATCTTATCACCTAAAAGTGCCCTATTCCACAAATATGGAGCTGCTTACAGTTAATATAGAATTACAACCTATGAGCAAATCTAGAAAATGTTTAAGAATTGTTTAAAAAATTTAGAAATCTTTGAACAGACTATTTTCAATGGTGGCGCAAAAAGACATATCCGGGCGCCCGCTACCGAAGTAATATCATACTTTAAAAACATTAGTCTTAGCAGCTGGCGTCTCAATGGATGTAGGAGAGGACAAACAAATAACACATGATTAAGATCTTGAACAGAGTTTCCGCAAAGACCACAAAGCCTCTCTTACCTAGATAATCCTTTCCAGGCTCCAGTGATAATTCATTGCGGAAGCAAATTCAGCCTTAATAACAAAATAGTTCTACGCACACCATGAGGAAGGTTCGATAGAACATATGGCTGAGGTTTTTTACAGATGCTACTTTCCATTACTATTTCATTCTGGGCATGCTGAGTACACGGTACAATATCCCTTTTCTGACTAACTTCATAAATTGATTTTTTAATCAGATTTTTCAAAATAAGCTTTCGGAGAGGTCCTACCTCACTCTGAGCAATATCAAACATATCCAGAGCTTTCTTATAATTTGAGAAGACGGCACTTCTTCCTTTCAAGCAATAAAAGATTTCAAGTTTTAATGCAGCCTGGATAGAGCCCAAGTCACTATTCAATATGTTATTCCCACACCTTAAAGCAGTGCCATGGCAAACACATTCACAGAGAGGAGCCCAAATTCAAGCTAGAGAGCCGAAGGTACAGCTGAAAAATTCAAATTACAAATTTGGCACCAAATGCACCCTTCAACATTGTCACAAAAGATCCAATACCGTTATTCCATTGCTTCACAGGCATAGCTCAATGAAGGTGAGATTTTAATCTTGTATACTGCCAGAACAATGGCAAAATACCTCTGCCTGCTACACTTATAGAGTCTACGAATGGCTGAAGCTTGGGATAAGAGTTTGCTTTAGCAATCTATATTGTGGTCTGATCAATCATTACCTCTTGAAACAAGGCAGTGTGAACAAATACCTAAATTAAGCATGATGTGCTAGGTCCAACAAGTCAGCAAACTTGTTTGGTTAACCTTTGCGGACAAAGGTGATCTTAGGAAAGAAATTTGTCGGAATGATTTTGAAAATTCTCTCTGCAAACTGACTAGGAATGCAAAATGTTCTAGCTGTAGTGAGGAAAGTTTCAATTCTAACTTTGCTGCTGACATAGAATATGGGAATAAATTCTGTATTTGACGGAATTCAAAGTGAATGCTTCATGCTGTAGATGTGAGTGATGAAATTTAGGACTACCAAGGAGATCTACCCAGATCCCATGATAGTAATACAACAGCAGCATAAATCCAATAGGTTTATCCTCTAAAGACCAATGGAAGTCCTCTTTTGAATTTATTACCAGGGCAGTCCCTTCATTAGTGCCTCTCTACAGTTTCAGGCTGCCAAGTGCCCCTGCTTCCTTTCACTTGCATTGAGGAAAAAGTGTATAAATGAGTCGCCAAAATGTAGGGATTATAACACAGTATGCTCCGACTGACTGGGGGCAAAGCTCTGGTCATTGATTTGGTGTTTTGCCTTTGCATATTTTGATACATGCTGGCTATTTTTGCATTATACCCATATTAGACTTCTATGCTCTATCCTAAGTGTATTTTTTACTGAGCCAGGTAACTTTTCCTGGCCAACATTACCCTTACGGTTAGTGTTTAGAATTTCACCCTGTGCCTTTCCACTCCAAAATGATTCTACCTGGTGCAGTTTGTTTTTAAGGACTGTGCTTGACTTCTGGACATTTCCCAGGGGTTATCTTAACATGTATGTTTACTATACCTGTGAAATGTTTCTAAAAAATTAGATCATGATTTGCAACCTTTTCAGGGTTAGACTAAATGTATGCATCAGGTGGGTGAAGCTCTTCTGTCACCTAATAAGTGACATGAACTGCTAGGTACCATCCATTCCGTCCATGACCGGCCGAAAGAGGACTAAGTGTACTGCGTTCGGATTTGAGAAATAAGATACACAATGAAGATATCTCCAGGGGATTTTTGTGAATAGGGATTCCCAACCTATGGGCATCCAATGTGGGTAGTTGTACTACATTCTATGGTTACAGATCCAATGGTTACAGATGATCCAGAGAGAGAAAATATGCCAGTTACTGGCACTCTGGCCAGGGCAGATGGTAAGAGAGCTGGGAAAACCTGTCCCTCATACATGACACACTAGTTGCACATAAACAGTGCTAGAGAGCATGGCTATGAGCATTACACTAATAAATACACACGCCAATCAGTATAAATAATGAACACTTTTTATAATCTTAACAAACGGGGAAAAGCATGGTACGCAGCGAATATACATGCGCATTTGCCCTTGTAATGTAGGCAGAAATGACCAGGATTCATAAATCCCGTTCACTGTAACTAATGCTAAACACACCTCCAGAGTGCAATTTGAAAACCATAAAAAGTGATTGCGCATGATGGCACGCATACTATGAATGCAGTACTCAGCTGGTTCCTAAAGGCAGGGGATGCTGATGGTGCATCACACAGCATCTTTCAATGAAATGGAGGTCAGCTAGACCTCTGCTCTGATGACAAAAGCCTGCTGTGTCCAAAGACCAGATCTGAATACTGCGCCAAACTCCCCAATTTATAGTGATTGCAGTAGGCTGAGTGGTGCACCAGCAAACTGTAGCTGCTTACAATTCTCTTAAAGAATAACTATTGCTTCAACATTATATATCTGGAGTGCAACAATCTGGTAGTACCTCATACCTCTTGGCAGAATCATTGGAAAAAGCTGTTTATAATCTCAACCCCTGACTAAGCATGACAGATTGATGAAGAGAGGTGGAATGTTTCCATGCAAGAGTTTAGGATGACATCCAGATCAGTGTCATCTGGATCCTCAAGTCTTACTGGTATATTAAATGGCTGATGGAAAATCCCAATGCAAAGTCCTAAACTCGAGTCATGGCATGCCAGTGGGTCTCCCAACTAGGGTTGATAATGGCTTGCTAATCTTACATTTTGTTGGAGATGAAGGCGTTGACATGTGGGTCAACATTGGGTCATCAATCACTGCTAATTGGGGTGAGATGGGGAGTAGAACTAGTCATTTGGTTTCCAAGAGGGGGGCTGTCCATTGAGGGGTGCCTTCTTGCAGGCTGGGAAGGGCCTGCACCTTTTCAGTCATCCTAGAGCAATGTGGCAGCAGCATGAGGGGGACCTAGGGCTAAGCAACAAACCTCAGTAGCAAGGCCCTGCCTCCACGCAGCTCCTATCTAAGAGCCCTGGCCATGGGCAACTCTGTGCCCTCCCCGTTCAGGTCCTTGGTGCTAATGAATGAGGGGAAGATAACTTCCAACCAATGAATATTGTGGTTATCACCCACCTCCTCCCTGGATGGTCAGTGTAATGTCACTCATTACACCTGATACCTTGAACCAAGGGAGGCCTAACATCTGTCCTCTCTCTAATGGCTTTTTGTTTTTGGAATAAGACATAACTATAGCTCACGGTAGCCTTTAGTCACGGGCCAATCTACCCTGCTAGACTGTGGTCCCCAACCCTTGGGGCAAGCACAGTTTTCTGCTCACATTCTCAAGTTCGACAGCAAGTCCTGTGCTGAAGTGGTGCAAAAACACACAGTAGGTTTTCTCCCAACTTTGTTAGCTTGCTCAGAAAGGGGAGGGCATGGTTAAAACAAATATTCCAAGTAGTGCCCATTCCTATGGATGGGGACCCACTCCCACTTTCCTAATAATATGTATTTGCCTACCTCAGCCTGAGTGGGAGCACAGAATCCTGGCATGAGCCGTGGATATTGGGCTCATGCCAGCAAACCCATCGAGCATGCAATGTAGACCTGCATTGTTAAGAAATTTGTGGTCTGTAATGTTACGCACATAAGTGTTGTGTATTGTTGTAGAAACTGCAGAGCTCACTTTGAGATGGTGTTTGCTGGTGGGAGCCATCAGCACTCATTTTTGGGGACTGGCACACATTTTCGCTCATGAGACTTTCACTGAGAGCGGGAAAAACAAACACAGAGGAAAGAAGAAGAGAGAGAAAGGCGAAAAAACTGTCACAAAGGGAGAAAAAATTAATATGAAAGAGAGAGATAAAGTGGCATTGTGTGTCTTGTAGTGTATTAAAGAGGCATTAGTTGCAGTGGCGGCCGACACAGTGAAGAGGTGCTATGAGAGCAGTGCGGGAATCGGCCTGAGAGGGTTGGTTTGACGCTCCGCTCTGCTCAGGACCAGGAGTATGTGCTGTTTCTCCAACCCGGCTGTTCAATACAGTTGGGTTGGAGAAACCTAACTGAGCATGTCTGTTTGGCCGGCCTAAGAAGGGTTGGCCAAACAGACAAGCAAACTTAGAAGTTTACTCCACTCCTCCCTCCCATGGCCCAGCCCCGCCCCTCCCCACGCCCGCTAGCTCAGTCAGCAGGTGAAAAATAAAACGATGATAGAATATCATGATAAGTTTTACCTGCTGGCTCTGAGCCAGTAGGGCCAGTGGGACAACGCTCCTCCGCCATTGCGGAGCAGCTACAGATGATGAGTTGGATTCAAGACTGCACCTTTGGTGTAACAAAATGTACTATTACCATCCACCGGCGTCTTAGTAGAGCATTGGGCACCTACACTCATTCTTTTACAAAGCAAGCACTGGAACTGGGACCAGCATTGTTCGAAATGTTTGTAGAGAGCATTGCAAAGGAAAGTGCTGGCCCATATCATTAGCTCGCTGTGCCACTGGATTCAAGCTAGCCTGGCTGATGAGGGTGATACCCCGAAACTGGTCCCAGGATGCTTGTTTCTGGTCCAGGGAGGACCTGGCTTGGCAGTTCAGGCTGGACTGTTCCCATGAGGATCAGGTTCAAGACTGATTTGCATATGGCTGCGTCTAAGCTGGGGTGGCATGGTGAGCAAAAGAACAATCGATTTAACCCAGGTCTCTTGACTGGGGGTGAATGTTTGATTTGTTCTGCATTCTGTCCATAATTTCTGTCTTTTGCTTTTTCACCCTAAGTGCGCCGGGTATGCCCAGACGTGGGTCCCGGGCTGACTGTGCCACTGGATTCAAGCTAGCCTGGCTGATGAGGGATGATACCCCAAAAACCGGTCCCAGGATGCTTGTTTCTGATCCAGGGAGGACCTGGCTTGGCAGCTTGGGCTGGACTTTTCCCTTGATTAGCAGGGTCATGACTGATTTGCATATGGCTGGGTCTAAACTGGGGTGGCATCGTGAGCAAACTAACGATGGATTTAACCCTGATCTCTTGACTGGGGGTGAATGTTTGATTTGTTCTGCATTCCATCCATCATTTGTGTGTCTTTCTCATATCGTTAGGGCATTTAATAGTCAATGTGCTTAAGAACACTGATGATCAACATAGTTATGGAAGTTTATGAATGCTTTTGCTATGCCATTTATAGTGCAATAGTGAACACCACTGTTAGGCCATGGGTTACCTGCCTTTTTAGAACATTAGAGGGGTTTGAATGTTTTAACACTCTTGCTTCCATTCCCAAGCTTGGTCGTCCATCTGGTGGTCTCTCAATTTGGGTCAACATTGCTGCGGGAGGTAGCGTCAAGATTTTAGATACAAATAAGGATAAATTTCAAGCGTTAATATATAGAAAGGGTGTATCCATATGTTTAATTAATTTTTATAATAATGATTTTTACTCTGCACCTAATTTAAACTTTATTAATCTGTTCAATTTTATCACAACCCTACAACAACGCAATGGATTTGGTAACACAGTTGGTATCTGTTTGGGGGGGTGACTTTAACGCCAAAATCCCTAGGGAAACCACCTCAATCATAGGACCTAGTACTAAGGTGCATCTATGTAACAGGGGTGTTGAATTACAAGATCATTTGCTTAATCATAATCTGACCAATGTGATGGAAATTGCTGCTCTAACTAATAACAATGACCCCCCTGAACCGACATTCAGAGGTAGGGGCAGTGCTTCCACTATAGACTACGTTTTTATTTCTCCTATCCTTGAGGATTGTCTAATGAAAACTAAGATTGTCCCGAATACTCATGGCGACCAAACCCCAATTGAAATAGAACTGAGAATTGCCCCAAAGCCGATATATAACAATGAGTGTGGTGCTAGGAATTTGACCCTCTCTACAGACAACCTAAGATTGGTTTGGCGAGGAGCCAGTTATCCCGATCTCTTTTCTAAGATGGTTAGGGACTACCCGAGACTTATTGACTCATGTTTGTCACTACAAGATTTTAACCCCGAGGTAATTGGTGCCTTTTCAAAATTATGTGAGGGTATTAAATCTATATTATCTAAACCAATTCCGGGAGTACAACATGGATTGAGATGGTTTAATGGCGAATGTTCATTAATCAATAGACAGCTTCGCAGGGTACTCTCAACAATCCCCAGGAATCCTTTCCTTGTTAAATCACTAAGGAAAAAGAATAAGGTAGCCGTTTCAAAAAGGAAAGAAGAACTTGTGAATGAGCGCTGGGACACACTTGCACAGGCTGCCACGTTAAATAATGGTAATGCTTTCTGGGCTGCGGTCAAAGACATGTGATCCATTGGACAACCACTGACTCCGATAAGCTGCAACATAACTAGTGAGGCATGGGTAGCCCATTTTTCTATGATGTACTCAGCACCAACCGAGAATGAGGCCCCTGTAGAGCATCAGGCCCTGTCCGGGATCCTAATATCCTTACAGGAAGTTGAAGATGCTATCAATAAAAGCTTGGGAAATAAAGTCCCCAGACCTGACGGGCTGCCCATTGATTTGATTAAGTATAAACCCGAGTTCTGGGCGCCACTTTTATTAAGTGTTTTTAATAATTTAACTAATGCCCCGCTCCCAAGCTCTTGGTCAACAAGCACTATTGTACCAATCTTCAAAAAGGGTGACCGCTTCCAGCCAAACTGCTACAGGCCGATCTCCCTGATAGATAATACAATGAAAATTTTAGGGAGGATCTTATATAACAAGATAAAAACATGGGCTGAGGAGGATTGTATTTTACAACCATGCCAATTAGGATTTAGAAATAAAATAGGCACCATCGAACAATGCCTAAATCTTAACTTAATTATTGGGAAGTATACTATAGCCCAGCAATCTCCAGTATATTTTGCTTTTATGGATCTTACCTCTGCTTTTGATTTTGTTAACCGGTCTCGTTTATGGTCTACCCTTTTAGAATATGGTTTAGACAAGGTTTTAGTTCACTTTTTAGCTTACCTGCATAAGGACCTGAAAGCCCTGGTGAGGATCAATAAGGGTGGGGAGGTTTCAAATGACATCAGAGTTGGCAGCGGGGTAAGGCAGGGGTGTGTCCTGGCCCCCCTGCTTTTTATTCTATATATTAATGATTTACACAAATCTTTGACCGTACTTACTAACGATGTCCCTATAATTAATGGTAAGATAGTCCCCACCCTATTGTATGCCGATGATGCGGTCCTAATGGGCCAAACACCCAATGCCTTACGTATCCTAGTGCAGGATTTTGTGGATTTTATGGCTAGTTTACATTTGTGTACACATTTTTAAAAATCGTTTATCATGTCTTGTGGGCCGAAAAAAGTATCTTTTAAACACCATCACTGTGGACAATCAAAAATTACAACGCACTAGCACTTTTCCCTATCTGGGGCTGGTCTTTGCTGTCAATGGTTCTTGGGTCGACCATGTGGCATATAGCAGGAATACGTTTTCTAAAGCTATTAATTCAATTCTTGGTCTACCGCAGCCCAAAAGGACAGGGATAATGTTAGCGCTCTTGAAAATCTATAAAACACAGGGGCATATTCTCAAGGATTTATCGCCGATTTATCGGCACTTTAGCGCCGCAAAAAAGGCGATAGATTTATCGCCCAATTCTCAAGCTGGTGCAAACTGCCAATATTGCCAGTTTTCCAGCGATAGCTGGCGCAAAAAACATCGCCACGGATGAGAGCGACAACTAACACTAATGATATGCAGAGTAGGCGTTCCGGTGCAAAAACACACGAAAACACCACTTCGCAATATTCTCAACGACCAGCCAGATCTGCGATGCGACCCAAAAAACAGGCGATAAGGCGCGTTAGCAGCAGGGATTTAACACCTGCCTTCTACTGGTGTAAAGCAGGACGACAACCTGCAGCATGAAAGGGAGCCCAGCCCAGAGCCACATCTGAAGACCAACACATGCCATGGAGACAATGATCATGCAGCCCGGAGACCCAAGAGGGCCACAACACCCACCGCAACCACCCCCGGACCCTCCCCCAGGTCATGAAGTCCAGTAGTCAACGGTTGTGGAAAAACAGAACTTTATTACAAATACATCAACAACAAGACGAAAAGCTCAGCCAACGCGTTCCATTCCCAATGGGGAACTTCACCAGGGCAACGTGTGGATCCAATAAACTGCAAATGCTGCGGGAACTCCCCAATACCATTCCATATCCCGAAATCAGTAGTCAGAAACCTGTTGGAGAAATGGTGACAATGGTCAAGCGTCCTCATAGTCACAAACGTAATCTGATACAGTGTATTGCACTTGGACAAACCGGAATGCATACAGGTATGATGAATCCAGTCCAAATATACTGTAACAGAAGTCTGTGTGCTCTTAACCTCCGCAGGAAAGAAAAGGAAGGTTACGACCACACAAACATCTGTTACAGTCTCATTATGCAGGATTCATCATACCTGTAAACATCACAGTTTGTATCATCATGATACCCCTGCACCTTCACTTCCCCCACGCTGCACATGAACAGCTGGGGACCATGCAAGGGAATTACGCCATAGCTTGCTTAACGCACGTGTCGGGGGCAATTGACTGTACACATGTACCACTTGTGCCCCCTGCTGACCCTGCACACAATTACCGCTACAGAAAGCACATGCATTCCATCAATGTGCTGGCAATAGTGGACCACCGGGGACAGTTCACCAATGTCGTCGCCAATTTCACAGGCAGTGTGCATGATACATACATCTTCCGACAGTCCATCATCAACCAGCGCTTCCAGGATGGCACCTATGGCAATGCACTGCTCATTGGTAAGTACTAACTGAACACACCACACACCTCAACTCCACAATCACACAACTCACAACTGTGGGAGAGCACACGTGACATAATCACATACAACATGCCAACCAACATGCCCAACTACCAGACACGACAACACAAGTAACCGTGGTAACAGGGGCCAGACATGTAAACAAACCATCCACAAAGGCAGAGCCCCTCTGCCACACAATTGCAGAATGTGGGGAGAGGTGGGAACCAAGAATGTGCGAAGGAGGCAAGTGACCCAGCAATAAGAAAGGACACAATGGCAAGTTTGGCGGAGATGTGCTGGACAGACTGCAGTATGCAGAGCACAGACATGTCCATGTGGACATCTACTGCTGGTGTTTGCAGTGTAGTGGACACTGGACGCAAACAGGTTACCCCAGGCAGTGTGGAAGACCTTGGACATGTGATCCCCCCTGTAAGCCTGAGCGGAGCGGCCTTGGCCGGTGTATGTCACGAATGAATAGCCCGGGGCCCTGGGCGTGGTCCAGTTCCGGGATGGCCACCACAGTAACTACTGCGTGTGTCTCTGTGTCCATCATATCGTGACCATAGGTCTACACACACGTGCCCGACCACATTCAACGGCCGTATTCACACTGGAGACGAGGTGACTATGTCCCAAGCCAACCCGCGCACATCTCGTCAGCGCATGCAGGGTCGTGTCTGCCAGGGCGGCGCCCCCCACCCAGCCACGAGGCCGCCTCCGTGACCGGTGGTGCCTGCACAATCCCGTGCACCTGCTGCACCCCAGCCCTGGTCCCCAGACTAGTCCGCCACCCAGCGATGACTGCCCGTCCCTGCGCACCCAGGCCTCCATGCTTACCTGCCGCCACCGGCATGTCTCCAAGAGGGCCCTCCACGTGCCGGTGCAACCTCCTCAGCCGATCGCTGGATTCCACGCCACAGGCCCCCAGCGCACCCTGCGGCACCGCACTGCGGAGTCATGTGTGTGCTGACTGCTGCCTGCGCGTACACTGTGGTCCAGCAGGGCTCACAAATCAAATCGAGTCCTGATTTGCTGGATGCCGTATCGAGGCCAACGCATCATCGCAGGCTGCACACCCGCTCAGCTCTTCATGTGCCCCTACCTCAGTGCACCGCAAGTCATCGTCCCGTGGCGGTAGGCCTGTGCCGGACGCAGGCCATCGGGTGCCACCAACTCAGTGCAACGCAAGTCATCGCCCCGTGGCGGTAGGCCCGTGCCGGACGCAGGCCATCGGGTGCCACCAACTCAGTGCACCGCAAGTCATCGCCACGTGGCGGTAGGCCCGTGCCGGATGCAGGCCATCGGGTGCCACCAACTCAGTGCAACGCAAGTCATCGCCACGTGGTGGTAGGCCCGTGCCGGACGCAGGCCATCGGGTGCCACCAACTCAGTGCAACGCAAGTCACGGACCCTTTATGATTGAGTTCCGTGGATGCGGACGCCATCATGTCACCTCCGGCAGTGGGGGATGTGCTGTGTTGGGCCCCTTTTATTGGCAGGGTCACATGTCCTGTGACGCCTGTGCTGGATGGGTGTGGTGTGGGTGTAAACCGGCCCTCAGGGAGTGGCTGTGGCATGCTGACAACTAGACCAGTGACCAGCAGATCACTACAGGGAAGACCTGGGACATGCAGCTGTGTCGTCACCCCCTGTGAGCATAAGCAGAGTGGGCTGGGCTGGCGTATGCCAGTCCAGCGTAGGGGTGTGAACAATGAGCCCGGGGCTCTGGGCGTGGTTCAGTTCTGGCCAGGACAAGGAAGTAACCAATGTGTGTGTCTCCTTTGTAGTGTCTGCGCCACACGGACCGCAATCGGCAATGTTGCACCCTGTGACCCAAGCCCCACAACATGTGCAAAATGGACATGAGGGGGAATCAGTGACCCTACATTCGTCCATACTGTCATACTTGAAGGATCATAGACATGACACATCTGTGTGAATTTGAATGTTTTATTCACATTCAGTGGATGTTGCAGCTGGAGGAGTACAGGGCCATGCCCACCCCACTTGACATTGTTGCCCCGTGGAGGGCCAGCCAGAGTCCATTAGGGAAGGACAAATTCATCGGAAGAGGAAGAGTTCAGTCCGCAGTCTGATTGCTGTGTCATTGGTAACCAAACAGAATATGGCAGTCCATGTCGAGGTCCAAGGTTAGTGCTGCAGAGTGTATCGGGGGACAGTGGAAGGTGATGATGCAAAGGGCCAAACCAAGCTGAAACAGGCCATATGGCGGAGATGAATGCTACTGCTACCTCATTAACACAACAGCAGTCTCATCCACATCATTGTCCTCTGATGTGTGATGTGCCTCACCTGTGGGTGGTGGTGTTTCGGCTGCAGCACTGTGTGGCACTGACACATCAGGGGCCGGAGGTGTTTTGTCAGCAGCACTGTGTGGCACTGACACATCAGGGGCGGAGGTGGATTGTCTGCCGCACTGTGAGGCACTGACACATCAGGGGGCGGAGATGTGGCTGTAGAAGCAGCAGCAGTATTCATCGGCGCCAGGCCTTGTGGCAGCAATGCCATGATGAGGGTCTGCAGGGCATGGAAGATCCCAGCTACATCTCGCTAGTGTGCAGCCGTGGCAGCCATTCTTTCTGCCTGCATCCGCTCCCTGTTCTCCATGATCCTCTGCATGTGTTCCAACTCCCGGCTGACATCGCTGGAGCCACTCTGACTAGACAGTTGTTCTTGTCTCAGAGTCAGGACTCCGACGATGTCAGCCATGGATCGTTGGAGAGCATGGAGTGGACTGTGGGTGTCCGTTAGGGACTGTAAGTGGTCCCTGATGGGACTTAGACACCCACGTATGGCATCTAGTTTGGCTGCCATGAGGTCGAACCCCACCCGCACCTGATCAGCCATCTTCTCCTGGCACCCTAACACACGGCGTTGGAAGGCCATGTGTTGTTCGTGGGGGTCCTGGGAGTCAGCCGTTGTGGTGGGTGCTTCCTGCTGTGTGGTCTGTGCAAGGGGTGGGGTCTCCTCGATGCAGCTGGGCTGCCCTGCTCCTGGGGGTGGGGTGCCGAGGCTGTCCATGAGCTGTTGGAGGGCGTCGGAGTCGAAGGTGTGGAGGTCCTCTTCGTCATCAGTGAAGAGCTGTTGGGTCTGCTCTGCAGGAGGTGTTGATTCTCCCTCTGCAATGTGAAGGGGAGATGCAGTTTAACATTGTGTTCACATGACGCATTGTACAAGTTTACATACAGACTGCATGACAATGTACATTGTGACTGTTTGGGAGGAGCAGCCTATTTGATGCGGGACAGTGGACATTTCGACAACATCACGGATGTGTGTTTGTACTTGTACATTATCATCTCACATTTCCCTGCTATGCCAAATGTGATTGGCCAGTTTCTACACACCTGCGGCACCAGTTGTGTCCTCTGTTCTGTTGTGGACGTGTTGCAGTTTGTACTACATTGTTGTCAATGTTGATGTGCTCTGAATGTTATGTGTGTGTGCTGCATTTTGGGAGAGTCGCCCCTGCAGCTCTGATTTGCTGCCCCTTGTCCCTTTCAGGCGGTGTGCCTTTGACTTCTGTGCTTATGCAGTGCTGAGATGTTACAGACTTGAGTAAATTGGGCTCTTGGTGGGATTTGGGACTCTGGGGCATGGTTTGCCCGCAGATGTGTTGTTGACGTCAGGGGTTGTTTGTGCACGTGGATGTGTCAGAGTGTGACCTGCTCCTTTACGGATGTGGTCCACACTCAGCCACCTCAGTGTTGTGGCGTGCAACATGTCAAGGTATATTGACTGCAGCCATGCTATTCGTCATGCAGTGTCACTTGCATTGTCAGTGTGGCTCACAGACACGCCGCTTTGCTGGGTTTGGCACATGTGCATGGGTTGGTTGTGAGATTGGTGATGTGTGGGAAGGGCCCCCTCTGGGCACATAGTCGACGGGGGCCTACTTGCTGTTTCTATGTGTGCTGCAGTGTGCCAGGGGATCAGGGACATGATCCTGAGTCATTGTGGGTGTGCACTGTGCTATACTTAATTGTGCATGTGTGCCATTGTGCCCATCTCCCCCTGCCCCCCCAGTCCCTGGTCGTTACTCACCCTGTTGCTGTTGTGTCAGGTCATGTTGAGCAGTGTCCGGTCCCCCAACTCCTGCCACCGTCTCCCCACTGATGACTGTGGACACCATTTCCTCCATCTCATCCAGCTCCTCCTGTGGCGCTGGACTCCCACCTCCAGTCTGCATTGCTGCCTTCTGGTTGTTTCTGAGTTTCTGCTTGGTTTTGCGCTTCACATCATTCCAGCGCCTCTTGAGCTCTTCCATTGTCCTCCTCAGCACTCCGACTGCATTCACCTTGTCCAGGATGGACTGCCATATTCCATTTTTTTTTGCCAATGACACAGTGGAGGTGACGAACAGTTGTTGATGGTGTTCTACCACCTCTGTTATCAGGATCCTGTTTTCCTGCGGACTGAACCGCGTCTTCCTCTTCTTCTTCTCTTTGCCCTTCCCTGACCCCGAGGTCCCAGGCTGGTCCTCCGTGGGGGTTGTGGGGTTCTGGTTGTCCTCTGTACTTGCTCCGGCTGCCTCCATTGTGCTTCGCAGTTGTTTTGGTTTAGTTTGTGTTTTTTTTTCTGCTTTTATAGTGATTTTTCCCGCCTGACGTGTGTGAATTGCATGCCTGGCTCAGCTTATCGCTCATTTTTTTATCGCGGTTGGGCCCATCGCAACTTTTTTCACGTTAGGCTTTAGATTTTTAATCGTTGTCCCGGTATTTTATCACGGACATTTGACGCATTATCAGGAAACTATCGCATGTTACCACCGTGTTGAGAATAAGACGTTAACACGGAGTTATTTTCCCGCGATAGACGGCGATGTGGAAAATTGCGTTAGCCTATTTTGGCGATGATTATCGCACGTTCTTGAGAATAATCCCCCACAGTGTATTCCAACAGCAACATATGGCGCGGAGGTATGGGGCTACGCAAAGAGTAACAGTACCCAGCTTGAAGAAAATAGATTCTGCCGAAAACTGTTGGGAGCACCGATCTCCACATCACAATATGTTTGCCACGCCGAATTAAAATTGCATTATATTGAAGATTACATAAAGGCCCGCCCTGCCCTTTTCTGGCTTGCTATCTGGAAAAACCCAGCAGTGTCCCTCACTAGAGAGATAATAAGAGACTGCCTCAAGGTTGACAAGGGAAAGGAAATACCGTGGCTTGCCGCAGTGAGGGAGAGCTTGAGTAGTATTAATCACGCATTGGTCTTCTCAAATCCTACCAAAATTGATTGTATGAACAAAAAAGTCCTCCGGGGGGCCCTTTACGCTCATTATAGAACACTAAGACACGAAAGGGAGGCCCAGAAAAAGTATGTAGCAACTTATATGTCTATTGAGGATGTATCAAATACACCATCTAGTTACCTTTTTAAATCAATAGGTCGTTGGGCGAGAGGACTCTTCTTCCGTTTAAGGGCCGGCAAAGTCAAATTCTTATTATGTTTCCCTTTGGGGTCCAATGCTAATCTAGATCAATTACCATGCCCTTGTGATGGCAGGAGCGGGCAGACAAAACCCCACTTCCTATTTTTTTGTAAGTTTTACATGGAATACACAAAACAGTTTTTAAAACCGTTTTTGAAAACAATCTCGCTTATTCATTTAGATGTAGCCTACATGGAAATTCTTAAGCTGGAAGATGATGAATTAACTGTTCGTGCCGGCACTTTTCTAAAAATTGCTGTACGCGTCCGCAACACAATGTGCACTTTATGAAGCTTGTTTTATTGAATTAATTTTATATATTGTGATTATGTTTATTAGGAACCTAATGGATATTGTCTGTAGATTAGTTTTTAATCAGCCCACAATAACCTTGAATGATTTTAAATTAAGAGGGTTTTTATCGATAACTGTTTTTACCTATTCATAACATGAGGTTTGCTTCGGTATGATTTTACTCTACTGCTATTATGATTAATAGACTTGTGTACTTCCTTCTTCTGTTATGTGACCTGTGCTTTTATGGATACACTACTATCCGAATAAAGATTTTGAAATGAAATAAATGAGAACATTAGAGGACTTGCCGAAAAATGCTTCCACGCCTCGTCAGGGGTAGCAAGCCGCATATAAATACAATGACAATTTGGCCGAATGACAGCTGCACCATCAATTCGAGGCGCTCGCCCACCACCAAGGCGCAGTACAGCTGCCTTGCTTAGAGTCAGAGGGGCTGCTGTGTTTCCAAGGGCAGGCCTCAGCAGGCTCTGCCATCAGAAATCCTTGACCTGGTGACCTGTCTGCCACAGGACCGCCAGATAACAGTGACAGTAGTCCCCAAAGTGCGAGATTGTTGCCGAAAACCTGGGTTTACTCTGCCTAAAGTAATAGAAGCAATGGCCCGACTCACAGGGAGAAAACGCAGAGCATTTCAGAGCCATTGATTTTTTGTTTTTCTGAAAGAAACTCCTGATTCCAGAGTTTGTTTTAGAAAAAAAATGAATGAATGTGCCAAAAAGCATGGGTCATGCTTAGCATTCATCTGTGTCTTCAGTGCATCACCACCTTGGGGGGCCCTGAACCACAGAGATATTCGGCAGGTAGGCGGGATCTCTGAATATGTCAGACACTCCACCGCAGAAAGGAGGACACGGCCTTCTCTGTCTCTCTGGGCCCTTGGGCCGCCCATTAGGGTGCAAGTGACACTGTTAGTGCCTCGTCACAACACAACCAGATTGACTGTCCGCAAAACGTACCGCGGAGACAGTGTCATTTTAAGAATTTGGGAGGCGCTTGGCAAGTCATATTTTAGGGGCCCCTGTTTTCAACAGCTTTGAATTTTACACCGCAGGTGCAGCGTTTCCCAGCGTAAACCCTAGCTGGATTCTGAAATAATCAGCTCGACCTAAGGTATCCGATTCTGCGCTTTCAAGTAGTGAAAGTTGTGCCTCTTTCAAACATCTTTTTTTCCTAAGGCAATTTCCCTAATTTTTTTACCTGGTAAATTTTACATGAAAAAAAATCTGTAGTGCGTTTTAAATGCTTGTAATCCCCAATTTGGGCGGAAGTCCTATTTGTGCTGAAGCAGGATTAAAAATCCGAATATTATGAGAGCTTTAACGGCTTGTTTTTTTAGGGCATTTGTTACTGGCTTTGCTGGGACAACCATACGACCCAATCAGAGCAATTGTGAACGGATTTGTTGTGGTAATTGAGACTGGCTCGGTAGGGCAAGGGGAACGAGCAGTGTTAGAGCAAATGGAACCGGCTCTGTTAGGCATTGTTACGTTAAATTGTTCGTTTCAATAAGAGAAGTTGCTGACGCATTTCTAAATCGCAGTGTTTAAACATATCTTCAAATCAGAAAACAGCCTGGCAAATTGTGAGCTCAGTGGAACAGATGGGATATAACGAGATATAATGTACAAGAATAAAAATATGAGTAATAATCCCTGGGTTTTGCAGCAGCTGCTGGGCTGAACCCTGTGGAGGTCTTGGAGCCCCCAGGGAGTGCAGAAGCAGAACACAAACTCATCTACAGAGCCGGGACCGTTACTTTAATCATGTTTAGCTCTCGTTACAAACTGATTGAACTCGGTGAACTGTGAGAATGTACAGGGCGACAGGGTTTCAGCTACAAGCGCAGGTCAGGCGTGAAGCCACTGATGGAAAAATGCACCAAGCAAACGCACCTCATGATC
Source organism: Calotriton arnoldi (assembly GCA_963921515.1). Taxonomy (NCBI): domain Eukaryota; kingdom Metazoa; phylum Chordata; class Amphibia; order Caudata; family Salamandridae; genus Calotriton; species Calotriton arnoldi. The sequence goes on from CAWUFW010000144.1 coordinate 5,636,208, forward strand.
ATCCCTGACGTCAGGGCCATCCACACTTTCAGCCAGGGCAGCTCTAACACAGCCCCTCAGCCTTGGATGACAGGCGGCGCCTCACTTCCAGAAGCAAGGCAGCTGCGGGTCAGACGAAGCCCCTCAGCCCAGGGAGGCAAGAACCTGTCCTGCGTGCCATGGATCGATCAGCTCTACTAAGCCCCTCAAACCTACATGACAAGAAGGCGCTTCATTTCTGCATGTAGCTCTGATCATGGCCTTCAGACCCAAACCGCAAGAGCTTATGTACGTACACAAAGCAAAGAATTGGGCTGCTCCGACAATACACCCCAGCCTTGAATGTCGAGCCTCTAAACTTGTAACTGTAATTGCATTTTTTTATTGCTTACTACCCCTTAGGAGGCATCAAAGAGCTTTTTCAGCGAGTAGCAGGCTACTCCAGAACCCAAAGAGGATTAGTGGTAAATTAATACAGGGAGAAATGAAATTAATTTGAGCAGTGAATATGTGAGTTTGTTATTTGGATTGAAAAAGGATGGTGGAGGGATAGAAAAGGGAAGGGTTTGCATCTATATGGAGCTTGCTACCCCTGATGAGGTGTCAAAATGCTTTTTGGCCAATAGCACGCTACTCCGGAACCCAATATGGATTTGTGGGTAATTAGTATAGGAAAATATGAAATTAATATGAGCAGTGGCCATGTTAGTCTGATATTTGGATTGGAAAAGGATAGTGGAGGGATAAAAGAGGGAAGGGTCTGGAGTTTATAGCAGTAGGAGGAGGTTTGGGATGAGTAAAGAGGAGATGGAGGGGGAAGGGTTTGGAAAGGCTTGTTTGGGAGATCTGAACTGTAAAGGAGGTGTGAGATGATGCAAGGAGGGGTAGAGGAGGAAAGAGTCTAGAACGGGTTATTTTGGGGATCATAGTAGTAGAATGGGGTTTGGGATGAGTGAGAGAGTGGAGGTAGAGGATATATTGAGAGAGGTATAGGGTGAGAAATAGGGTAGTGCATTGAAGAAGAGTAGTAGAATGAGGTTTGAGATGAGTCAGAGAGTGGCGGTACAGGATATATTGAGAGAGGTATAGGGTGAGAAATAGGGTAGTGCATTGGAAAGAGTAGTAGAATGAGGTTTGGGATGAGTCAGAGAGTGGAGGTAGAGGATATATTGAGAGGTATAGGGTGAGATATCGGTAGTGCATTGGAGATGCTGAATTAAAAGTGAAGTAATTAATACATATACATAAGCACATGGAAGGTATATATGTATAAGGAAGGTAATATATGTAGATTTAAGCTGTATTTAATAAACAGACTTTCAAGTGATGCTGTAATTTCAGTTAATTTATTTGTTTTTATATATCTATTTGTAATTTGATAGTGGAGCAATTGTACATAAATAGTTATGAAAAAGATTTACTTATTTATGCAGTCACCTATAAACAAGTTAAACTTAGAATAATATAAACACAACTAATAGGTACATATGTTAAGCAGAACTAACGGATATTTATATATTTATGAACATAATTATTATACACGTTTATACAAAGTAATACACATATGTAGGTACAAATATATAGACCAAATAAATACTTATATACACAGGGATGTGCTGTATATTTATGTTTGAGTATGGTGGTTATATGGGAAGAGCCAACTCTTGAGTAGTCTTCTGAAGATAAGGTAATCTGTGGATCTTATGTTTGGGGCTAAAGAGTTCCATAGTTTGGCTGCTTGAACAGAGAAGGATGTGCCACCTATGGTTTTTTTCTTGTATGGTGGAATTTTGAGGCAAGGTGCCAATCTAGAGCAGAGATTCCTTTGTTGAATGTATTTAGTGATTTTATTCCTGATGAAGAGCAGTCCTGTTCCATGTATCACTTTGTGGGTGATACAAAGTAGCTTTTGAATGTGGATCTTCTGGCAACTGGTAACCAATATAGGGCCTTCAAGGCAGGGGGGATGTGGGTGTGTGGCTTTTTATGTAAGAGTAGTCTGGCAGCAGAGTTCTGAATACTTTGTAGTCTTTTCATAGTTGTTAAAGATGATCCGTGGTAGAGGCTATTGGCGTAATCGAGTTTAGACAGACCAAGAGAGAAAGTAGCCTGGACCTTGTGTGGAAATTCCAGGTGGGGGAAGATGCATCGCAGAGTTTTTATAGTAACGTAGCTTGATCTTGCTAGTTTGTCCACTTGGGCATTCATTGATAGCTTGGATTCTATTGTAATTCTGAGGTTTCTTACTTCCTTTGATACTTTAGGCGGTGTGCCCAGATCATCAGGCCAGGCGGCGAGTGGGTCATAATTTTTCAAATCGCCATATGTGAGTATTTTGATTTTGGAAGCATTTAATTTGAGATGGCTCCATGTTGTCCACTGATCAATGGCCTTGAGGCAACTGAAAATGTGTGAGTTTCCAATGTCTTTGGGACTTTCCAGTTTAAGGAGTATTTGTGTGTCATCTGCATAGTTATAGCATGTGTGGTGAAAATGATTGATCAGTGCCGGTTATGACTTCAGGTAGCTCTTGAAAAGCATGGGTGACATGATAGAACATTGAGGGACCCTGCTTTTGTGAAGTACAGTTTGGAAGAGAAACGGGGGTATGGATGACATTAGTTCTGTTTTGAAGGTAGGATGTGATCCAGTCGAGAGCAGTCCCCTCCATGCCGGCTCCATAGAGGATTTGTATTAGAGTGTCATGGTCAACCGTGTCAAAGGCTGCTGAGAGCTCCAAAAGAAGTAGTGCAGCAACCCTGTTTCAGTCAACTGTGTTCTTGAGTACAAATAGTATAAAAGATAAAGGCAAAATATTTTCTCGTATTAACAGAAACGGCCTTTATGAATACATACAAGAAGAGTGCATATTCCTCTGACAATGCCTCTCAACCCTGAAGGACAAACTTCTCTGCAGTGAATGCAATGAAGCCCTATTCAGCCGTGACGAAGCACCCAGAGACCAGAGTGTTCCCTTTCAGGCACTAAACCTACGCAAGATCTGTCAGTGCACTACAACACTGACTAGAAAGAGAACCCACTCCTTCAGAAAAAAGGTTGCTTTCAGTTCTGACAACGATTCGTAACAAGGAGAAACCATACCATCTTCTGAACAAGTCATGTACCTCGAAACATTGTCAATGAACCTCAACTTTTAATGGCGGGAACATTTACAAGTGGTAAAAAAATACATGCAGTTCTGAGAATTAACAAAAGAAATGCAGAATGGCTGCAGGACATTCACTTGACATCAAAGCAAACAGTGTCGCTGGTAAACCTGATGTGGCTTATGACCAGAGCTGCCGACTTTGGAGCTTGGGAGCCAGGTTCTGATCTCGGCATCGACTCCACATCTTTTGACTCTGGCAAATCACCAATCTCCTTGTGCCTACAAAAATTATGTGACCTTGTGTAATGTAACTGTTGCTCATGTAAACTGCTCTAACACGTTTGTGTCGAGTTTGCTCTATATAAAAACTGCAATCATATCCCTTCCACAGCTTTTGCTTTCAGGCAATACAGCTCTTAGTTTGGGCCCTCCTTATTGGTTGCCGAGGAAATCTGCTGGCATTTCCTCACCTCCGAAGTTTCCAGGACTCCAGCATGTGGGAAAATACAACCAATTACAAGTCAGACCCTGAGAGTCCATGAAGAAATTAGCAATTATCAGGGGAAAGGGTTAATCGCAGGCCGATTCACCCAATAATTCCTCATTTTGCCCCAGACCTTTACCTGGAGATGTCGGCAGCATGCTGCAGGGTAAAGTAAATTTTGTATACTTATATAGGGGTTTGCCCAAATGATCTCACAAAAAAACAACACAATACTCCTTGGCCTGAAAGTCAAAAACATATCAGTCATCTTTATTCTCGATAAATCATACTTATTACAATTTAGTGGACTGGATTTAGGGACTGGACCGCTTTGTCAATAGAGACAGCTTTACCTATTAGTGAAGCAGAACTTAAAGAGATTGAAACACTAGGAAGAAATAGCCACTGAACCCACGATCAGAGACGCTAAACAAGTGTTAGAATCAATAGAAAAGGCCATAGCCAAATTTAAAACACATACGATTAATCAAAAAACCACTAAGGTAACAAGCGATATCCCTAAACTGCTTCCATCTCTGGCTCTTTGCAAGATCTTCATTGGCTCAAGGTCGCAAACCGCGTTAAATTTAAAGCCTTGAGTTACATGTTTAAGATCAAGTCTGGCACCGCCCCTCAATATCTACAAGACTTAGTCCACCCTTACCGACCTTCACGTCTGTTACGCTCCACTACTCAGGGGAAATTCTTGGTTCCCGGGGTTAAACTCTCACGGATGGGTGGTCGCTCATTTGCCTGTCTCGGTCCAACCTTATGGAACTCTCTCCCCATACCGCTCCGGAATGAAACAATATATGTGAACTTCCGTAAATGTTTAAAAACCTGGTTGTTCAATCAATAATTTCTGATTCCCTTGTTCCTTCAGGCTGGCGCTGGGAAACCCTTTTTGGGTAGCTGTGCGCCGTATAAAATCAATATAACATAACATAACATATCAAGAACTTTAAAATTGACAACATTTATCCCTTCCTTAAAGATGATTTCTATAAAAATAATAATCCAAGTAATCTAAACCTACAATATCAAGGCAGATCGCAAAGGAAAATCATCACCTTCTCAGAGACATTTTCCTATTCGGATACAACAGGTCCATCTAACTCCACTTTCCAGCAACCAGGGGCCCAATCTTTTTACAACAGAGGCAGCCACAGAGGCAGAGGAGGGGAATGGAGAGGACCACCCCTAGACTAGGGAGAATTCAGGACCAGGAGGAGGTCTACCAATACTGACACAATCCCCATATATAATCTGTCAAATCATCAACTCTCAGAAGCGGAAAAACAAGTTCTTAACAAAGCTTTGTCCTTTGTTCCTTCGGACATACAAGATCCTATAGAAACCAAAACTGAGGAACTACAATTTCTACGCAAAGCCAAACTCAAGACATACTTTGCGGAGAATACGTATAACTCTGAACATAACACCAGTGGACTTAAAAACAAGTCTTCATTCTGTCTGGAAAATAACAGCATGCCTCCAGAGGTTCTGGTATTTGAAGACACAGTAATCAGAGAGGAAGATCAATTGAACAACAAGAAAATATTTTTTCTAAAAAATTGTACTAAAACAGAAATCTCAGCTATCCAGAACCTAGCCAACAATAAATCAATAGTGATTAAACCAGCCGACAAAGGGGGAGGGATTGTTGTATGGTATAGTACCCAATATGACCTAGAAGTCATGTGACAACTCAATAATCCAGCACATTACCAACAGATAGAAGAGAATCTGACCAGTAAAATCCACCATAAGATCAATGAACTTACAAAAAGGGCCTTGGGCGAAGGTTGGGTATATAAAAAAAGAGTTTGCATTCCTCAATAGAGTAGAGTGCAGAACACCTTTGATATATGTCCTACCTAAGATCCATAAGAACCCGTCAAACCCGCCCGGAAGACCTATTATTTCGGCGTGTGGATCAATATTGGAACCCCTAGCACAATACATTGATGTGTTTCTCAAACCATTTGTGCTAGATACTCAGGCTTACATAAGAGACATGATGGATGTTATTAATAAAGTTGAAGGGCTTCCTTTCGATGGACCACAACAGCTTCTTGTCACTTTTGACACAAAAAAATTATTTACTAATATTCCACAAGACGAGGCACTAGAAATATTGAGTCATCCTTGACACTAGACACACACCACATGATATACCCACAGAGTTCCTTACATCTCTATGTCTTAAACAGAACTTCTTTGCCTTTAAAGACAACCTGTACCTGTAGATTAAAGGCGTAGCAATGGGCTGTAGCTTTGCCCCAGAAGTAGCCAACCTTGTTATGTCATATTTTGAGAAAAAATTGGATCAAAAAGGGACGGAAACTAATTTAGAAAGCACATCACACATTGGTTCCGCTACATTGATGACGTTTTGATGCCATGGGAAGGAAACAATTCCTCCCTTGAAGCATTTCATGAGTGGCTCAATGGTAGAGCACCAGACCTCAAGTTCACTGTGACCAGTGACAACGAGAAAATCCACTTTTTAGACCTTTGGATATATAACAGCACAGGGCAAATCCAGGTTGATCTATACACTAAGCCTACTGATCGCACGTGTTGCTACATTTTACCAGTGGACAGCTTCGCAACTTTAAGGAAAATCTGCCATATGGGCAATTCCTTAGGATACGCAGGAACTATACTTAAAAAGATGACTATTTCAGAAATGCCACCAGGCTTATAAACAAACTAAGAGACAGAGAATACTCCAAAAAGCTGGTGAAGTCTGCTTCCAAAAGGGCATGGTTCACCCCTAGCGAGACTTTACTTATTCCCAAAATATGCCCGGGTACCAATCCTCCTACAAGTGTAATTGCATATAATTCCAAAGTTAATAAAGTAAAAAGTGTAATCAAAAGGAATTGGAAAATTCTGAATGTTTTGAAATTACCCAAACCCATTTTTTCTTTAAAAAAAAACAATAACTTACGACATCATCCAGTTAAAGCTGCACGCCCCACAGAAAAAAAGAAAACGGACCTACGCAAAGCCCTTGGCCTGCCCTCCATCAGTGGTCACGACAAATGTAGTAAATGCATCGCTTGCCAATTTACCAACGATACTAAATCTATTACATAAACGTCAAAGTGCATTGACAGGCCACATTTTCTAATAGCAACACAAAAAATTTAGTAAACTGTATACAATGCTCTGGTGAACTATCATATATTGGACAGACCACTCAGGCAGTGAAGACCAGAGTACTACAGCATAGATCTAGGATTAAATGTGCAGTGCCTGGCGCCCCACTTACAGAACATTACAAGAACTTCAACCATTCGGAAAATGACATTGTTTGGTCAGTGCTCTACGTGGTACAGAGAGACATAAAAGGCAGTTCCATTGAATCTATTCTCCATAGAACTGAAGCTAGGCTTATTGAGAAATATGGCACAGCTACACTTGGGTTGAATGACGTTAATGAAATGTGGCCCCTGATTTAATTCTCCAAATCCAGTGGTTCCGTATGTAAATCTCTAACTCCAGTCACTCCCACCAGAGAATATCTTCCTCTGGACATGAGCCCTGTCCCCCTAGATTTTTGAGATTGACGTTCTAGACTTTATTCTTTTGAAATTGTTTTCTGGGGGCATTACTTTGCTCATTTACCTTGCGTTTTAACAATTGTAGCGTGAGGACTATCCTGTGGAGACCACTAATCTGTTGTATAAAACATGTGGCGAATTGGGAAATTGATCTCTTCACAGAAGAGTCTTGGAACATGAGATTATTGCATGGTTTTTCCTTCGAGTACACTCCCACAATTCTGTTGCTCCATCTCTAGAAAAAATAGGAAGTTGTAATCTTCATGTTTCCTAATAGTAACATGCTGTTTAAATGAAATTGCTTAGCCCTCCCTAAACTGTGCAACATGTAACATATAGTTGTTGGTTGGTTTATTTATATGCCTGTTACATCTGTTATTTCAGATACCAACACTATTCCCTGCTTCTTTCAATAATATTGGCCTCACATGGTCTGTCAAAATGCACCATTTTTAAATTTCCATCACAATCCTTCTACACTATAAGATGGCCGCCACCTTTGCCGTACCGATCACATGACTTTTTGCCATCCCTGTGTATTAGTTCCAGGCATGCCGGCCTCTGCATGCTGAGTGGTCACGCATTGTACGACCCACCACCATATTGCCAGATTGGGCTATTTCTCGCACATATGGGCGACATTTTTCCCATTTGTGTGAGAAAAAAACCAAATTGCCGGCAGCTACTTTTTGGGTGTTTATTAGTCCGTTGTGCTCATTTTTATAAGCTGGGGCGGCGCCTCAGCAGTGCGGGACACTATATCATCATTGGCTGCCAGCCCTGAGCAAATGGACACGAGGCGCACTCGTGCAGCATGACTGGGCCTGATTGGCCAGTGTGTGTAAGTGCAACCGCACTGCACACACCAACTGAGAGGACACAAAAAGTGTACCTTCATGCTTGGGGCCCCGGGCCGTCAATCTCATAGCGCGCGAAAGCGCTACCAATGACGGCCCTGCAAACTTTATCGTCCAGAGCACGCCCGCAACGCAGCAGCACGTGTACATGTGTGTCTGCAAACACACTTGCTGCAATGTGTTGCCAGCCACCATAGTGTAGTGATGCCGTGGGTGTTCAGTCTGTGGGTCACAGGGCCGTCAATCTTGTAGCGCGTGAAAGTGCTACCAATGACGGCCCTGGCAATAACTTTTGTCCAGCCCCTGCGGCACTCTTCAAAAGTAGCGGTCACGCGCTACACATGGTCTCTCGGCGCAGGCGCTGGTGAACTGTGTCAGGATTTACTATTTCCCACTGTTACTGTCTTGTCACTGTTCTAGAGATACAGTGAGTCACTGAGTGGCACCAACGTGGCAGTGGACTTCAAAAGTCCCACTTCTGGAGACCGATAGAGGATAGAAAACAGCCCACGGTACGCAGAGAGGCAAAAAGGTAGAGGATGTTGACGAGGGTGGAGGAGGACCACACGAGGAGGGCTGTGAATGAAAAGGGAGGAGCACTAATTGGGTATTATTATATAGGAGAAAGACGCGACAGCTCCTAAATATTGTCAACCCCCCAGTGCTTTGTAAAATCCCACCAAAGACTATTTGAATCCTTTCAATATTGTGAATCTCTCTAAATACAACGTAGGCCTCTCATGAATACTGTGAGAAGCCAGCCTGAATACTGCATGCTCCACCTTAATTACATGAAGCCCTGCATGCATGAGCCCCTTCTTAATGCTGTGTGATGTCACCATGTATACTCTGTCACCCAGTGTGACCCCCTCACCCTCCCTCCACCTCCCCCTGTCCCCGCTCCTGAATTCAGTGCCAACCGTCCCCAAACTCTCTATGTTTATCACCTGAATCCCTATTCGGAGGATACAACTTTTCAGAGTCTGCTCATTATTCACTAATCACTGTTTTCTGGTGTGATAATCCAAATGATCAAACTGAACTACACCTAAGCCAGAAAATGTGTGCTTTTGATATGGACTCATAAGATAACCTTAATATGTCGCTATACTTAATTAAATATACCTTGTGTGTAGCCCTCTGCAGAAGTGTTTGACGCTCGTTCTCTGATACCAATGATTACCTCGTGACGTTCCTACGTTGCTTTCTTAAAAAAAGAATGTACTAGGCAGCCAGAGGGTAGCCTGCCCGAGGGCATCTTAGTGGTTTACTACACATACAGTTCCATTCAAGGACCATATACAAACTTGGGTCTGCAGGCTTGTTATTTCTGTATGTATGCAAGCAGCACACTGTGATCATACAATAGGTTGCTATGTTGTGAATAAACATGTTTGGAACAAATCCACGTGCTGCTCTGCAGTACACTTTGACACATAATGCATATGCGTCTGTTCGGTAGGAACTGTGCCAGCATTGCTCCAGAGTGTAAGCTAAAAGAAAGATTCTTGCATGAGCCAGGTGTTTAGTGATTTTTTTGCAGATGCTTTTTATTAAATGAAAGATGGCAAACATACAGTGGCAACTTTTGTTATCACGTGAAGATGCTGTGAGCCCTATTTATTTATTTGGCTGTGTTTTTTATTGTGCTTAGACCGCGAGGTAATGGAGTGCTTTATTTAGGAGTATACACAGATTGTTAGAACATTGGAATGTTGGGAGCTCCATTGAAGACAATGGAGTGCTCCCTGCTTCTACGGGCCGGTAAAGGCCCGCAGAGCAACATTCCAATGTTCTATAAAGGCCTCTCGGAGCTCGAGGGGATTTACATCCCCTCGAGCTTCGAGAAGCCTTTGTTTTATTTGTTAGAACATTCTGCCCTCTAGTGGCAGAATGTTCTAATAGCCTTATAGCCCTTCGTAGCAGGGCTATACCGCCTATTAAAGTCCCGGTCCCTTGTTAAAGTCCCTCGCCTTCGGCTCGGGCCTTTAACGCGGGAGCGGGCCTTTAATAGCCGGTATAGCCCGCTACGGCGGGCTATAAGGCTATAGTACATCCTGTTACAGTATTCACTTCATTGTATAGAATAATGCAGGGCGCCATCTCACTGTGACAACGGGGTGTGTTTGATTGACCCTTTAGCAACATCTTTATTTTTCCTTGCCAGAGTGGCGCCTCCTCTGGTCGAGGCGCAACCCTTCAGTGCTGCTCTGTGGCAGAGCTTGGTGCACTTGATTGGCTCCAGGCAGGGTGTTTTTGCAAGTACTGCTCCACCTGTGCCCCCTTCCATCCCTCTGCCCCCACCCACGCTCTGCCCCTAGGAAGACATTGCCACTGCCCAGGATGGAAAACATCTTCCCTGCCCTCCACATGTGTTGTGGGGGGCAGAGCGACGACCTGGCTGTAGTAGCGTCTGAGCAGCATTTGAGATGTCCCAGTGCTGCTCAATGCATGGGGTGACTCTTAAAGCCTGTCTCTGGCCTGTTATAAAGCAGTTTCAGGTGAACAATGGCCATACACAGGAGCAGGGAGGCACCGTCTACATACTGCTTACATGCTACCCTTTGCGTTGCCAGCAGCAGATGTGAGAACTGCAGCGCTCAGAACAGTTGACATACTGTGGCCGCAGTACTGAACAGGTCTGTAAAAAAGTAATCGAAGAGTAGCACTGTGCTTTTATTTTGATGTATATTCTTCCTTTGTCCAAATAATTATCTCGTATGGTATTCGTAGCGCAAAATCTTCGTCTTAATAAATAGCAATTGCTTAAACTTTGGCCATTTATGCATCGGAAAAGAGAATCAACTAAAGTTATTTTCAAAATGATTCTTATATTACACTGCAGCCGTTGGGTTAGGAGAAAGGCTGGTTAAAAGGAGTTAAGGAAAAAGAAACTTGCATGAGGAAAACACTTGAAAGAAATCATCTTAAGAGGGAAGGGACACACACAGAGGAGGCAGAGGAGTTAGAAGAGTGATGAGACACAAAAAGAGGAGGAGGGTAGGATATGAGAGGAGAGCAGATATGCATAGAAACGCTAAAAATTCAAAAAGGACCAATTTTAAGAAAGGAAACTAAGATACACAAGGAACAGTGAGAGGGATGTGATGGGAGGAGAGAGATGTACTTAGTAGAAAGACAGAAAGATGGGAAGGGAGGCAAGACTGGTAAAAGGAGCAGAGATGGACAGATAACAGGATAAAGAGAAGAAAAGACAAAGGAAACAAAAGCTAGAAAAGCAGCAAGATTAAGAGGAAGAAAACAGAGGGAGAATGAAGAAGAAGCAAGAGGGAGAAGATGGAGTGAGGGATGAGACTGGCAGACTGAGAGTAGAGGGTGGGTTGTAAAATGGGGAGGAACAAGACAACAAAAGAAGAGAGAGGAATCAATGGGAAGTTGCAGGATGGAAATAGAGATGAAGTGGTGATGATGTCAAGAGAGTACGAATGTGTAACAAAAAAAGGAAGACTGGATTGTGCTAATGCAGAATCTAATGTTTCCTGCACAAAGTGTTTTTTCCCCTCCTTTTCCCTCCCTGGTTTGAGAAGGGTCTCTGGATGTAAATTGCACCATATCATATGTGTAAATATGTATTATCCTTTATAGGTTGTTCATTCTTCCACTGTCCTGAGGAGGCTCTGAATCTTAAAGGGCAGAAACATGTCGACACCACCATCTGGATGAGTCTACATTTCTTAAATTGTAAATCTTACAAGAGATAACCTTAGAGACACGCACTAGGATACAGAGGGCTAATTGGCCCTCCGTGGGTGTTCTCACTATAGACTACCTCTCTTATGTACCGTGCAAAAATTAGGAAGCACGGCCATAATGTGTACAAACAAGCGGAAGACTGAAGAAAGTTTCTAGCTGCTACATAAATCAAAAATCAGAACCTGTACAGCATAGTACAGCATAGTATAATTCGTCCTCTTTTTTCCTGTCTGTTAATTTTGTATTAAATATGTATTAATGTGCGTCATAAGTGTTTGTTTAAACACACTTCAGGTACCTTTACCCGGAGTGAAGATTACTATGCGTACTAAATAATCAAACTAAATAGTGCTTTGTATAATTATATGCATCACCAGTACTAATTTAAATTTTCACGGTGAAATTACTGTGATAACAATTTATTCCCATATAATACCAGCTCTTCTGCTTATGCAGGTGAAAATAAAGGCATCCACTGTGTTCCTGCAACTCTTGCCAATCCAATGGGACAACTTCCAGCTCAACGGCAATTAAGTGGCCATTGGGAACGAGGACCCTAGTGTGCAATATTGTGTCCTAAGCTAAACCCACTACTTCATTTTCCACTTGCCTTCCCGCTCCCAAAACACTTCCCGAGTCCACTGAGCTGCACAACTCATCTAAAATCGGTTTTCTGGAAAAACACCTCTTCACTTTAATTCAATCGAAAGTGCTGTCAAGACTGCAGATCTGCATGTACTTGGGCCTTCCAAGAAGCTCATTATGAAAGTCGAAAGATTTGAGATTCGTGCTACTCGGAGAATCTGTGGGCTGTGGAGAGCAGACTGCCTCACAGAAGCCAGCCGGAGCCTGAAATATCTGACAATTGAGGCGAAGATAATTTGTGGAAAACTGCTCAGTGCTGAAAGTAGTGAATTGTGCAGTTCATACTCTGGCTGTCTAACTCACATGCTGCGCGGCGGAACACACATTTTCAGCACCTTTTCCTCGTTCACCTGGTGAAGATGTGCTTTCATGAGGTGAGCAGTAGGAGTTGCATAGAGTGGGTCTCTAGCCCTGTGTGAATGTTCTGCACGGCTTAGAGACCATTTCAGGTGTAAACACCGCCCAGCACCGGTAGGCGGCTCCAGATGATGTTGGTTTGCTATGGGGAGAGTCGGGTGGTTGCTCAGTCGGTGTTGGTCGCCGGACAGAGCCCCCACCGCATCCTCACAGCCCGCCCCTTTAAAGCCGCCACCTCTCCTTCCCTATACCATCACAAGATGGAAATGAATTAAGATTTGGCTGAAAGGTGAATGTACATTAAATTCTAACACTCCAATGGATTGTGACTAATGTGTGAGCTGGTGACCAGCAGAACACAAGAGTGAGTCCAGACAAGGCCAGTTTAGCCTTCAACTCCCAAGGGTCTGTAAATGGAGTGCCACGAATTGGGTAATAGTGACATTGGTTACAAACAGCACTCCCAAATGACAGGTGGAGTTTAAAGCACCATCATTAATGTTATGAATGAAGACCCAGCTCTACCTTCTGCTGAATACCAGCGAGAGGAATTGAGTGTTTCCTGATTTAGCTGCGAACCAAACTTATGGAATGATCTCCACAAAGAACTGAGACATTTGGGCTCAATTGTGATTTTTAAGAGGAGGCCAAGAATGCACTCTCTTAAGATTGCATAACTGGATATAAAACAAATTGCCTATTTATAAAGGCATGGTGACTCCTGAGGAAATAAGAACATTGGTTTGCATTACGCTTTTAGTCTCTGAGTCACACACGTTTGTGTTTGTGTGCAGACTGACTTCTGTTCTCCCGTGGTTCATGAAGTGTAACAAACAGAGTCCCCCTGATACAGGATCCAGCAAGCTCCGAACTTATCCGGAATCCTCCCAGGCCCAGTCAGCTGAAGCCTCACTGGAACAGCCGCACCAGAAACATAGGCTCAGAGCTCACTGGAACAGCCGCACCAGGAACATAGGCTCAGAGCTCACTGGAACATCCGCACCAGGAAAATAGGCTCAGAGCTCACTGGAACAGCCGCACCAGGAAAATAGGCTCAGAGCTCACTGGAACAGCCGCACCAGGAACATAGGCTCAGAGCTCACTGGAACAGCCGCACCAGGAACATAGGCTCAGATCACACTGGAACAGCCGCACCAGGAACATAGGCTCAGAGCTCACTGGAACAGCCGCACCAGGAACATAGGCTCAGAGCTCACTGGAACAGCCGCACCAGGAACATAGGCTCAGAGCCCACTGGAACAGCCGCACCAGGAACATAGGCTCAGAGCCCACTGGAACAGCCGCACCAGGAACATAGGCTCAGAGCTCACTGGAACAGCCGCACCAGGAACATAGGCTCAGAGCCCACTGGAACAGCTGCACCAGGAACATAGGCTCAGAGCTCACTGGAACAGCCACTCCAGGGACATAGGCTCAGAGCTCACTGGAACAGCCATACCGGGAACATAGGCTCAGAGCACACTGGAACAGCCGCACTAGGAACATAGGCTCGGAGCTCACTGGAACAGCCGCACCAGGAACATAGGCTCAGAGCTCACTGGAACAGCCGCTCCAGGGATATAGGCTCAGAGCCCACTGGAACAGCCGTACAAGGAACATAGGCTCAAGCTCAGTGGAACAGCCGTACCAGGAACATGTGGCCAGAGCTCACTGGAACAGCCGTAGCAGGAACATAGGCTCGAACTCACTGGAACAGCTGTACCAGGAACATAGGCTCAGAGCTCACTGGAACAGCCATACTAGGAACATAGGCTCAGAGCTCACTGGAACAGCCACTTAAGGGACATAGGCTCAGAGCTCACTTGAACAGCCGTACCAGAAACATAGGCTCATGCTCAGTGGAACAGCTGTACCAGGAACAGAGGCTCAGAGCTCACTGGAATAGCCGTACCAACAACATAGGCTCCGAGCTCACTGGAACAGCCGTGCCAGGAACATAGGTTTGAGCTCACTGGAACAGCCGTACCAGGAACATAGGCTCGAGCTCACTGGAACGGCCGTAGCAGGAACATAGGCCCAAGCTCACTGGAACAGCTGTACCAGGAACACAGGCTCAGAACCCACTGGAACAGGCTCAGAACCCACTGGAACAGCCGTACCAGGAACATAGGCTCAGAGCATACTGGAACAGCCGCACCAGGAACATAGGCTCAGAGCTCACTGGAACAGCCGCACCAGAAACATAGGCTCAGATCATTCTGGAACAGTCCCACCAGGAACATAGGCTCAGAGCTCACTGGAACAGCCGCTCCAGGGACATAGGCTCAGAGCTCACTGGAACAGCTGCACCAGAAACATAAACTCAGAGCCCACTGGAACAGCCGTACCAGAAACATAGGCTCAAGCTCAGTGGAACAGCCGTACCAGGGACATGTGCTCAGAGCTCACTGGAACAGCCGTACCAGGAACATAGGCTCGAGCTCACTGGAACAGCTGTACCAGGAACATAGGCTCGAGCTCACTGGAACAGCTGTACCAGGAACATAGGCTCAGAGCTCACTGGAACAGCCATACCGGGAACATAGGCTCAGAGCACACTGGAACAGCCGCACTAGGAACATAGGCTCAGAGCTTACTGGAACAGCTGCACCAGGAACCTAGGCTCAGAGCTCACTGGAACAGCCGCTCCAGGGATATAGGCTCAGAGCCCACTGGAACAGCCGTACCAGGAACATAGGCTCAAGCTCAGTGGAACAGCCGTACCAGGAACATGTGGCCAGAGCTCACTGGAACAGCCGTAGCAGGAACATAGGCTCGAACTCACTGGAACAGCTGTACCAGGAACATAGGCTCAGAGCTCACTGGAACAGCCATACTAGGAACATAGGCTCAGAGCTCACTGGAATAGCCACTTAAGGGACATAGGCTCAGAGCTCACTTGAACAGCCGTACCAGAAACATAGGCTCATGCTCAGTGGAACAGCTGTACCAGGAACAGAGGCTCAGAGCTCACTGGAATAGCCGTACCAACAACATAGGCTCCGAGCTCACTGGAACAGCTGTGCCAGGAACATAGGTTTGAGCTCACTGGAACAGCCGTACCAGGAACATAGGCTCGAGCTCACTGGAACGGCCGTAGCAGGAACATAGGCCCAAGCTCACTGGAACAGCTGTACCAGGAACACAGGCTCAGAACCCACTGGAACAGGCTCAGAACCCACTGGAACAGCCGTACCAGGAACATAGGCTCAGAGCATACTGGAACAGCCGCACCAGGAACATAGGTTCAGAGCTCACTGGAACAGCCGCACCAGAAACATAGGCTCAGATCACTCTGGAACAGTCGCACCAGGAACATAGGCTCAGAGCACACTGGAACAGCCGCACCAGGAACATAGGCTCAGAGCTCACTGGAACAGCTGCACCAGAAACATAAACTCAGAGCCCACTGGAACAGCCGTACCAGAAACATAGGCTCAAGCTCAGTGGAACAGCCGTACCAGGGACATAGGCTCAGAGCTCACTGGAACAGCCGCACCAGAAACATAGGCTCAGAGCATACTGGAACAGTCGCACCAGGAACATAGGCTCAGAGCTCACTGGAACAGCCGCACCAGAAACATAGGCTCAGATCACTCTGGAACAGTCGCACCAGGAACATAGGCTCAGAGCTCACTGGAACAGCCGCTCCAGGGACATAGGCTCAGAGCTCACTGGAACAGCTGCACCAGAAACATAAACTCAGAGCCCACTGGAACAGCCGTACCAGAAACATAGGCTCAAGCTCAGTGGAACAGCCGTACCAGGGACATGTGCTCAGAGCTCACTGGAACAGCCGAACCAGGAACATAGGCTCGAGCTCACTGGAACAGCTGTACCAGGAACATAGGCTCGAGCTCACTGGAACAGCTGTACCAGGAACATAGGCTCAGAGCTCACTGGAACAGCCATACCGGGAACATAGGCTCAGAGCACACTGGAACAGCCGCACTAGGAACATAGGCTCAGAGCTCACTGGAACAGCCGCACCAGGAACCTAGGCTCAGAGCTCACTGGAACAGCCGCTCCAGGGATATAGGCTCAGAGCCCACTGGAACAGCCGTACCAGGAACATAGGCTCAAGCTCAGTGGAACAGCCGTACCAGGAACATGTGGCCAGAGCTCACTGGAACAGCCGTAGCAGGAACATAGGCTCGAACTCACTGGAACAGCTGTACCAGGAACATAGGCTCAGAGCTCACTGGAACAGCCATACTAGGAACATAGGCTCAGAGCTCACTGGAATAGCCACTTAAGGGACATAGGCTCAGAGCTCACTTGAACAGCCGTACCAGAAACATAGGCTCATGCTCAGTGGAACAGCTGTACCAGGAACAGAGGCTCAGAGCTCACTGGAATAGCCGTACCAACAACATAGGCTCCGAGCTCACTGGAACAGCTGTGCCAGGAACATAGGTTTGAGCTCACTGGAACAGCCGTACCAGGAACATAGGCTCGAGCTCACTGGAACGGCAGTAGCAGGAACATAGGCCCAAGCTCACTGGAACAGCTGTACCAGGAACACAGGCTCAGAACCCACTGGAACAGGCTCAGAACCCACTGGAACAGCCGTACCAGGAACATAGGCTCAGAGCATACTGGAACAGCCGCACCAGGAACATAGGCTCAGAGCTCACTGGAACAGCCGCACCAGAAACATAGGCTCAGATCACTCTGGAACAGTCGCACCAGGAACATAGGCTCAGAGCTCACTGGAACAGCTGCACCAGAAACATAAACTCAGAGCCCACTGGAACAGCCGTACCAGAAACATAGGCTCAAGCTCAGTGGAACAGCCGTACCAGGGACATGTGCTCAGAGCTCACTGGAACAACCGTACCAGGAACATAGGCTCAAGCTCACTGGAACAGCTGTACCAGGAACATAGGCTCAGAGCTCACTGGAACAGCCATACCAGGAACACAGGCTCAGAGCTCAATGGAACAGCCACTCCAGGGACATAGGCTCAGAGCTCACTGGAACAGCGGCACCAGGAACATAGGCTCAGTGCCCACTGGAACAGCCGTACCAGAAACATAGGCTCGTGCTCAGTGGAACAGCCGTACCAGGAACATTCGCTCAGAGCTCACTGGAACAGCGGTACCAGGAACAGAGGCTCAGAGCTCACTGGAACAGCCGTACCAGGAACATAGGTTTGAGCTCACTGGAACAGCCGTACCAGGAACATAGGCTCAGAGCCCACTGGAACAGCCGCACCAGGACCATAGGCTCAGAGCCCACTGGAACAGCAGCACCAGGAACATAGGCTCAGAGCTCACTGGAACAGCCGCACCAGGAACATAGGCTCAGAGCCCACTGGAACAGCTGCACCAGGAACATAGGCTCAGAGCTCACTGGAACAGCCGCTCCAGGGACATAGGCTCAGAGCTCACTGGAACAGCCGCTCCAGGGACATAGGCTCAGAGCCCACAGGAACAGCTGTACCAGGAACATGGGCTCAAGCTCAGTGGAACAGCTGTACCAGGAACATGTGCTCAGAGCTCACTGGAACAGCCGTACCAGGAACATAGGCTCGAGCTCACTGGAACAGCTGTACCAGGAACATATGCTCAGAGCTCACTGGAACAGCCATACCGGGAACATAGGCTCAGAGCACACTGGAACAGCCGCACCAGGAATATAGGCTCAGAGCTCACTGGAACAGCCGCTCCAGGGATATAGGCTCAGAGCCCACTGGAACAACCGTACCAGGAACATAGGCTCAAGCTCAGTGGAACAGCCGTACCAGGAACATGTGGCCAGAGCTCACTGGAACAGCCGTACCAGGAACATAGGCTCGAACTCACTGGAGCAGCTGTACCAGGAACATAGGCTCAGAGCTCACTGGAACAGCCATACTTGGAACATAGGCTCAGAGCTCACTGGAACAGCCACTTAAGGGACATAGGCTCAGAGCTCACTTGAACAGCCGTACCAGAAACATAAGCTCATGCTCAGTGGAACAGCCGTACCAGGAACAGAGTCTCAGAGCTCACTGGAATAGCCGTACCAACAACATAGGCTCCGAGCTCACTGGAACAGCTGTGCCAGGAACATAGGTTTGAGCTCACTGGAACAGCCGTACCAGGAACATAGGCTCGAGCTCACTGGAACGGCCGTAGCAGGAACATAGGCTCAAGCTCACTGGAACAGCTGTACCAGGAACATAGGCTCAGAGCACACTGGAACAGCCGCACCAGGAACATAGGCTCAGAGCTCACTGGAACAGCCGCTCCAGGGACATAGGCTCAGAGCTCACTGGAACAGCTGCACCAGGAACATAAGCTCAGAGCCCACTGGAACAGCCGTACCAGAAACATAGGCTCAAGCTCAGTGGAACAGCCGTACCAGGGACATGTGCTCAGAGCTCACTGGAACAGCCGTACCAGGAACATAGGCTCGAGCTCACTGGAACAGCTATACCAGGAACATAGGCTCAGAGCTCACTGGAACAGCCATACCAGGAACACAGGCTCAGAGCTCAATGGAACTGCCACTCCAGGGACATAGGCTCAGAGCTCACTGGAACAGCGGCACCAGGAACATAGGCTTAGTGCCCACTGGAACAGCCGTACCAGAAACATAGGCTCGTGCTCAGTGGAACAGCCGTACCAGGAACATGCGCTCAGAGCTCACTGGAACAGCCGTACCAGGATCAGAGGCTCAGAGCTCACTGGAACAGCCGTACCAGGAACATAGGTTCAGAGCTCACTGGAACAGCCGCACCAGAAACATAGGCTCAGATCACTCTGGAACAGTCGCACCAGGAACATAGGCTCAGAGCACACTGGAACAGCCGCACCAGGAACATAGGCTCAGAGCTCACTGGAACAGCTGCACCAGAAACATAAACTCAGAGCCCACTGGAACAGCCGTACCAGAAACATAGGCTCAAGCTCAGTGGAACAGCCGTACCAGGGACATAGGCTCAGAGCTCACTGGAACAGCCGCACCAGAAACATAGGCTCAGAGCATACTGGAACAGTCGCACCAGGAACATAGGCTCAGAGCTCACTGGAACAGCCGCACCAGAAACATAGGCTCAGATCACTCTGGAACAGTCGCACCAGGAACATAGGCTCAGAGCTCACTGGAACAGCCGCTCCAGGGACATAGGCTCAGAGCTCACTGGAACAGCTGCACCAGAAACATAAACTCAGAGCCCACTGGAACAGCCGTACCAGAAACATAGGCTCAAGCTCAGTGGAACAGCCATACCAGGGACATGTGCTCAGAGCTCACTGGAACAGCCGAACCAGGAACATAGGCTCGAGCTCACTGGAACAGCTGTACCAGGAACATAGGCTCGAGCTCACTGGAACAGCTGTACCAGGAACATAGGCTCAGAGCTCACTGGAACAGCCATACCGGGAACATAGGCTCAGAGCACACTGGAACAGCCGCACTAGGAACATAGGCTCAGAGCTCACTGGAACAGCCGCACCAGGAACCTAGGCTCAGAGCTCACTGGAACAGCCGCTCCAGGGATATAGGCTCAGAGCCCACTGGAACAGCCGTACCAGGAACATAGGCTCAAGCTCAGTGGAACAGCCGTACCAGGAACATGTGGCCAGAGCTCACTGGAACAGCCGTAGCAGGAACATAGGCTCGAACTCACTGGAACAGCTGTACCAGGAACATAGGCTCAGAGCTCACTGGAACAGCCATACTAGGAACATAGGCTCAGAGCTCACTGGAATAGCCGTACCAACAACATAGGCTCCGAGCTCACTGGAACAGCTGTGCCAGGAACATAGGTTTGAGCTCACTGGAACAGCCGTACCAGGAACATAGGCTCGAGCTCACTGGAACGGCCGTAGCAGGAACATAGGCCCAAGCTCACTGGAACAGCTGTACCAGGAACACAGGCTCAGAACCCACTGGAACAGGCTCAGAACCCACTGGAACAGCCGTACCAGGAACATAGGCTCAGAGCATACTGGAACAGCCGCACCAGGAACATAGGTTCAGAGCTCACTGGAACAGCCGCACCAGAAACATAGGCTCAGATCACTCTGGAACAGTCGCACCAGGAACATAGGCTCAGAGCACACTGGAACAGCCGCACCAGGAACATAGGCTCAGAGCTCACTGGAACAGCTGCACCAGAAACATAAACTCAGAGCCCACTGGAACAGCCGTACCAGAAACATAGGCTCAAGCTCAGTGGAACAGCCGTACCAGGGACATAGGCTCAGAGCTCACTGGAACAGCCGCACCAGAAACATAGGCTCAGAGCATACTGGAACAGTCGCACCAGGAACATAGGCTCAGAGCTCACTGGAACAGCCGCACCAGAAACATAGGCTCAGATCACTCTGGAACAGTCGCACCAGGAACATAGGCTCAGAGCTCACTGGAACAGCCGCTCCAGGGACATAGGCTCAGAGCTCACTGGAACAGCTGCACCAGAAACATAAACTCAGAGCCCACTGGAACAGCCGTACCAGAAACATAGGCTCAAGCTCAGTGGAACAGCCGTACCAGGGACATGTGCTCAGAGCTCACTGGAACAGCCGAACCAGGAACATAGGCTCGAGCTCACTGGAACAGCTGTACCAGGAACATAGGCTCGAGCTCACTGGAACAGCTGTACCAGGAACATAGGCTCAGAGCTCACTGGAACAGCCATACCGGGAACATAGGCTCAGAGCACACTGGAACAGCCGCACTAGGAACATAGGCTCAGAGCCCACTGGAACAGCCGTACCAGGAACACAGGCTCAAGCTCAGTGGAACAGCCGTACCAGGAACATGTGGCCAGAGCTCACTGGAACAGCCGTAGCAGGAACATAGGCTCGAACTCACTGGAACAGCTGTACCAGGAACATAGGCTCAGAGCTCACTGGAACAGCCATACTAGGAACATAGGCTCAGAGCTCACTGGAATAGCCACTTAAGGGACATAGGCTCAGAGCTCACTTGAACAGCCGTACCAGAAACATAGGCTCATGCTCAGTGGAACAGCTGTACCAGGAACAGAGGCTCAGAGCTCACTGGAATAGCCGTACCAACAACATAGGCTCCGAGCTCACTGGAACAGCTGTGCCAGGAACATAGGTTTGAGCTCACTGGAACAGCTGTACCAGGAACATAGGCTCGAGCTCACTGGAACGGCAGTAGCAGGAACATAGGCCCAAGCTCACTGGAACAGCTGTACCAGGAACACAGGCTCAGAACCCACTGGAACAGGCTCAGAACCCACTGGAACAGCCGTACCAGGAACATAGGCTCAGAGCATACTGGAACAGCCGCACCAGGAACATAGGCTCAGAGCTCACTGGAACAGCCGCACCAGAAACATAGGCTCAGATCACTCTGGAACAGTCGCACCAGGAACATAGGCTCAGAGCTCACTGGAACAGCTGCACCAGAAACATAAACTCAGAGCCCACTGGAACAGCCGTACCAGAAACATAGGCTCAAGCTCAGTGGAACAGCCGTACCAGGGACATGTGCTCAGAGCTCACTGGAACAACCGTACCAGGAACATAGGCTCAAGCTCACTGGAACAGCTGTACCAGGAACATAGGCTCAGAGCTCACTGGAACAGCCATACCAGGAACACAGGCTCAGAGCTCAATGGAACAGCCACTCCAGGGACATAGGCTCAGAGCTCACTGGAACAGCGGCACCAGGAACATAGGCTCAGTGCCCACTGGAACAGCTGTACCAGAAACATAGGCTCGTGCTCAGTGGAACAGCCGTACCAGGAACATTCGCTCAGAGCTCACTGGAACAGCCGTACCAGGAACAGAGGCTCAGAGCTCACTGGAACAGCCGTACCAGGAACATAGGTTTGAGCTCACTGGAACAGCCGTACCAGGAACATAGGCTCAGAGCCCACTGGAACAGCCGCACCAGGAACATAGGCTCAGAGCCCACTGGAACAGCAGCACCAGGAACATAGGCTCAGAGCTCACTGGAACAGCCGCACCAGGAACATAGGCTCAGAGCCCACTGGAACAGCTGCACCAGGAACATAGGCTCAGAGCTCACTGGAACAGCCGCTCCAGGGACATAGGCTCAGAGCTCACTGGAACAGCCGCTCCAGGAACATAGGCTCAGAGCCCACAGGAACAGCTGTACCAGGAACATGGGCTCAAGCTCAGTGGAACAGCTGTACCAGGAACATGTGCTCAGAGCTCACTGGAACAGCCGTACCAGGAACATAGGCTCGAGCTCACTGGAACAGCTGTACCAGGAACATATGCTCAGAGCTCACTGGAACAGCCATACCGGGAACATAGGCTCAGAGCACACTGGAACAGCCGCACCAGGAATATAGGCTCAGAGCTCACTGGAACAGCCGCTCCAGGGATATAGGCTCAGAGCCCACTGGAACAACCGTACCAGGAACATAGGCTCAAGCTCAGTGGAACAGCCGTACCAGGAACATGTGGCCAGAGCTCACTGGAACAGCCGTACCAGGAACATAGGCTCGAACTCACTGGAGCAGCTGTACCAGGAACATAGGCTCAGAGCTCACTGGAACAGCCATACTTGGAACATAGGCTCAGAGCTCACTGGAACAGCCACTTAAGGGACATAGGCTCAGAGCTCACTTGAACAGGCGTACCAGAAACATAAGCTCATGCTCAGTGGAACAGCCGTACCAGGAACAGAGTCTCAGAGCTCACTGGAATAGCCGTACCAACAACATAGGCTCCGAGCTCACTGGAACAGCTGTGCCAGGAACATAGGTTTGAGCTCACTGGAACAGCCGTACCAGGAACATAGGCTCGAGCTCACTGGAACGGCCGTAGCAGGAACATAGGCTCAAGCTCACTGGAACAGCTGTACCAGGAACATAGGCTCAGAGCACACTGGAACAGCCGCACCAGGAACATAGGCTCAGAGCTCACTGGAACAGCCGCTCCAGGGACATAGGCTCAGAGCTCACTGGAACAGCTGCACCAGGAACATAAGCTCAGAGCCCACTGGAACAGCCGTACCAGAAACATAGGCTCAAGCTCAGTGGAACAGCCGTACCAGGGACATGTGCTCAGAGCTCACTGGAACAGCCGTACCAGGAACATAGGCTCGAGCTCACTGGAACAGCTATACCAGGAACATAGGCTCAGAGCTCACTGGAACAGCCATACCAGGAACACAGGCTCAGAGCTCAATGGAACTGCCACTCCAGGGACATAGGCTCAGAGCTCACTGGAACAGCGGCACCAGGAACATAGGCTCAGTGCCCACTGGAACAGCCGTACCAGAAACATAGGCTCGTGCTCAGTGGAACAGCCGTACCAGGAACATGCGCTCAGAGCTCACTGGAACAGCCGTACCAGGATCAGAGGCTCAGAGCTCACTGGAACAGCCGTACCAGGAACATAGGCTCAGAGCTCACTGGAACAGCCGTACCAGGAACATAGGTTTGAGCTCACTGGAACAGCCGTACCAGGAACATAGGCTTAAGCTCACTAGAACGGCCGTAGCAGGAACATAGGCTCAGAGTCACTGGAATAGGCTCAGAGCCCACTGGAACAGCCGTACCAGGAACATAGGCTCAGAGCTCACTGGAACAGTCGCACCAGGAACATAGGCTCAGATCACACTGGAACAGTCGCATCAGGAACATAGGCTCAGAGCACACTGGAACAGCCGCACCAGGAACATAGGCTCAGAGCTCACTGGAACAGCCGCTCGAGGGACATAGGCTCAGAGCTCATTGGAACAGCCTTACGAGGAACATAGGTTCAGAGCTCACTGGATCAGCCGTACCAGGAACATAGGCTCAGAGCTCACTGGAACAGCCGTACCAGGAACATAGGCTCGAGCTCAGTGGAAAAGCCGTACCAGGAACATAAGCTCAGAGCCCACTGGAACAGCCGTGACCAGGAACATACGCTCGAGCTCAGTGGAAAAGCCGTACCAGGAGCATGCGCTCAGAGCTCACTGGAACAGCCGTACCAGGAAAATAGGCTCACAGCTCACTGGAACAGCCGTACCAGGAACATAGGCTCGAGTTCACTGGAACAGCCATACCAGGAAAATAGGCTCAAGCTCACTGGAACATCCGTACCAGGAACATAGGCTCAGAGCCCACTGGAACAGCCATACCAGGAACATAGTCTCGGAGCCCACTGGAACAGCCGTACCAGGAACATAGGCTCAGAGCCCACTGGAACAGGCTCAGAGCCCACTGGAACAGCCGTACCAGGAACATAGGCTCGAGCTCACTGGAACTGCTGTACCAGGAACATAGGATCGAGCTCACTGGAACAGCCGTACCAGGAACGTAGGCTAAAAGCTCACTGGAACAGCCGCTTCAGGGACATAGGCTTGAGCTCACTGGAACAGCCGCACCAGGAACATAGGCTCAGATCACACTGGAACAGTCGCATCAGGAACATAGGCTCAGAGCACACTGGAACAGCCGCACCAGGAACATAGGCTCAGAGCTCACTGGAACAGCTGCTCCAGGGACATAGGCTCAGAGCTCACTGGAACAGCTGCACCAGAAAAATAGGCTCAGAGCCCACTATAACAGCCGTACCAGAAACATAGGCTCAAGCTCAGTGGAACAGCCGTACCAGGGACATGTGCTCAGAGCTCACTGGAACAGCCGTACCAGGACCATAGGCTCGAGCTCACTGGAACAGCTGTACCATGAACATAGGCTCAGAGCTCACTGGAACAGCCGCACCAGGAACATAGGCTCAGAGCCCACTGGAACAGCTGCACCAGGAACATAGGCTCAGAGCTCACTGGAACAGCCGCTCCAGGGACATAGGCTCAGAGCTCACTGGAACAGCCGCTCCAGGGACATAGGCTCAGAGCCCACAGGAACAGCTGTACCAGGAACATGGGCTCAAGCTCAGTGGAACAGCTGTACCAGGAACATGTGCTCAGAGCTCACTGGAACAGCCGTACCAGGAACATAGGCTCGAGCTCACTGGAACAGCTGTACCAGGAACATATGCTCAGAGCTCACTGGAACAGCCATACCGGGAACATAGGCTCAGAGCACACTGGAACAGCCGCACCAGGAATATAGGCTCAGAGCTCACTGGAACAGCCGCACCAGGAACATAGGCTCAGAGCTCACTGGAACAGCCGCTCCAGGGATATAGGCTCAGAGCCCACTGGAACAGCCGTACCAGGAACATAGGCTCAAGCTCAGTGGAACAGCCGTACCAGGAACATGTGGCCAGAGCTCACTGGAACAGCCGTACCAGGAACATAGGCTCGAACTCACTGGAGCAGCCATACTTGGAACATAGGCTCAGAGCTCACTGGAACAGCTATACCAGGAACATAGGCTCAGAGCTCACTGGAACAGCCATACCAGGAACACAGGCTCAGAGCTCAATGGAACTGCCACTCCAGGGACATAGGCTCAGAGCTCACTGGAACAGCGGCACCAGGAACATAGGCTCAGTGCCCACTGGAACAGCCGTACCAGAAACATAGGCTCGTGCTCAGTGGAACAGCCGTACCAGGAACATGCGCTCAGAGCTCACTGGAACAGCCGTACCAGGAACAGAGGCTCAGAGCTCACTGGAACAGCCGTACCAGGAACATAGGCTCAGAGCTCACTGGAACAGCCGTACCAGGAACATAGGTTTGAGCTCACTGGAACAGCCGTACCAGGAACATAGGCTTAAGCTCACTAGAACGGCCGTAGCAGGAACATAGGCTCAGAGTCACTGGAATAGGCTCAGAGCCCACTGGAACAGCCGTACGAGGAACATGGGCTCAGAGCTCACTGGAACAGTCGCACCAGGAACATAGGCTCAGATCACACTGGAACAGTCGCACCAGGAACATAGGCTCAGAGCACACTGGAACAGCCGCACCAGGAACATAGGCTCAGAGCTCACTGGAACAGCCGCTCGAGGGACATAGGCTCAGAGCTCATTGGAACAGCCTTACGAGGAACATAGGTTCAGAGCTCACTGGATCAGCCGTACCAGGAACATAGGCTCAGAGCTCACTGGAACAGCCGTACCAGGAACATAGGCTCGAGCTCAGTGGAAAAGCCGTACCAGGAACATAAGCTCAGAGCCCACTGGAACAGCCGTACCAGGAACATACGCTCGAGCTCAGTGGAAAAGCCGTACCAGGAGCATGCGCTCAGAACTCACTGGAACAGCCGTACCAGGAAAATAGGCTCACAGCTCACTGGAACAGCCGTACCAGGAACATAGGCTCGAGTTCACTGGAACAGCCATACCAGGAAAATAGGCTCAAGCTCACTGGAACATCCGTACCAGGAACATAGGCTCAGAGCCCACTGGAACAGCCATACCAGGAACATAGTCTCGGAGCCCACTGGAACAGCCGTACCAGGAACATAGGCTCAGAGCCCACTGGAACAGGCTCAGAGCCCACTGGAACAGCCGTACCAGGAACATAGGCTCGAGCTCACTGGAACTGCTGTACCAGGAACATAGGATCGAGCTCACTGGAACAGCCGTACCAGGAACGTAGGCTAAGAGCTCACTGGAACAGCCGCTTCAGGGACATAGGCTTGAGCTCACTGGAACAGCCGCACCAGGAACATAGGCTCAGATCACACTGGAACAGTCGCATCAGGAACATAGGCTCAGAGCACACTGGAACAGCCGCACCAGGAACATAGGCTCAGAGCTCACTGGAACAGCTGCTCCAGGGACATAGGCTCAGAGCTCACTGGAACAGCTGCACCAGAAAAATAGGCTCAGAGCCCACTATAACAGCCGTACCAGAAACATAGGCTCAAGCTCAGTGGAACAGCCGTACCAGGGACATGTGCTCAGAGCTCACTGGAACAGCCGTACCAGGACCATAGGCTCGAGCTCACTGGAACAGCTGTACCATGAACATATGCTCAGAGCTCAGTGGAACAGCCATACCAGGAACATAGGCTCAGAGCTCACTGGAACAGCCACTCCAGGGACATAGGTTCAGAGCTCACTGGAACAGCCGTTCCACGAATATAGGCTCAGAGCTCACTGGAACAGCCGCTTCAGGGACATAGGCTCAGAGCCCACTGGAACAGCCGTACCAGCAACATAGGCTCAAGTTCAGTGGAACAGCCGTACCAGGAACATGTGCTCAGAGCTCACTGGAACAGCCGTACCAGGAACATAGGCTCGAGCTCACTGGAACAGCTGTACCAGGAACATAGGCTCGAGTTCACTGGAACAGCTGTACCAGGAACATAGGCTCGGAGCTCACTGGAACAGCCTTACCAGGAACATAGACTCAGAGCCCACTGGATCAGCTGTTCCAGGAACATAGGCTCAGAGCTCACTGGAACAGCCGCTTCAGGGACATAGGCTCAGAGCCCACTGGAACAGCCGTACCAGGAACATAGGCTCAAGCTCAGTGGAACAGCCGTACCAGGAACATAGACTCAGAGCCCACAGGAACAGCCGTTCCAGGAATATAGGCTCAGAACTCACTGGAACAGCCGCTTCAGGGACATAGGCTCAGAGCCCACTGGAACAGCGTACCAGGAACATAGGCTCAAGTTCAGTGGAACAGCCGTACCAGGAACATGTGCTCAGAGCTCACTGGAACAGCTGTACCAGGAACATAGGCTCAAGCTCACTGGAACAGCTGTACCAGGAACATAGGCTCGAGCTCACTGGAACAGCTGTACCAGGAACATAGGCTCAGAGCACACTGGAACAGCCACACCAGGAACATAGGCTCGGAGCTCACTGGAACAGCCGTACCAGGAACATAGACTCAGAGCCCACTAGAACAGCCGGTCCAGGAACATAGGCTCAGAGCTAGAGCCTAACAGGCTCGAACATCCTGCATTTGGACTGAACAGTGATACAACTGGCAGGTTAATTCCCTGAGGATGACCTGTCCCTCAAACCTCGATTTCCCTTTTGCTGGACATGCAAGGCCGGAGGTCATTGAACAGCTTGCCACTAGGACCGCCCGTGGTTTCCCTGGTTGTTGTCTGTGGCATCTGCTCTTTGGGCTCCCCCCCTCACTGACTGAGTGCATAAATTATGAAATGAACGAAAACCGAGCACTTTGGCGATTTAAGATTCTGTTCCTCGGGAGTCGCGCGCACCGCGACCCAAGATGGCCGCCTGACAACGGAGCTCCGCATCGCGCCAGACTTCACGGTTGCTTCTAGAGCGGTTCCAGCGCCTTTCTTCTAGCTATGCTGACATATTCCTGAATTGGAATGGTTGCTCCTCAGGATGATACCTTTTTCAGCCTTCAGACTCATGGAGAAATGATGTAATTTACAGGTGACTCTTTTAGCTGCCTAGCGGCCGCCATTTTGTTTCTTTTCCTGTCGTTTTTCTTCAAGTTTCCTCACATGGCGCCCTGCAACTCAATTTTCTCGACGTTTCTTATGTGTTGCACGCTTCTTCTTTGAATGAGCTCTTTTCAACATTGGAAGTCAATACTATCTGTCGGAATTACTGTTTTTGTGAGGTAATTTTGCCCTTTCGCGTATATGATGCCAGCCTTTTCCTGTGCTTTCCATACCATACTTCATGGGTAGGAGCAAATATTTACTTCATCACACCAAAAGATTGAAGCCAAACGCTCCTGCAGCTTGTGGTATCAACGTCACTACCCCTAACAAATCCTCTTACTTACCTGAGGTATCGACGCACGGGGTCTGTTCTACTAACGCAAAGAATCTCACGGCCATGGCAGCTAAAGCGCAATTACCTGCAACTACCGGCAAGAGACTTAAACAAGATCCTCCCTCTCCTCCTAAATCTGTCTCTCCGGTTTCCCTGGACATTGTTTTGGAGGAAATCCGCGCCCTGCGACCCTTTATTGAGGAAACTAACTCTCGCCTACAAACCTTGGACAATAAATGGTCATCTATGGAGTCTCGCCTCACTGTGGTGGAACAACACCTTAACGAGGTACAGGATTCAGCTTCTAGAATTTCCTCTTTTGAGAAGGAAGTCTTACAATTGAGAAGAGCGGCTGAGGACTTGGAAAATAGAAATCGTCGCAATAATTTACGCATTTATGGTCTTCCTGAGGGCCTTGAAGGTGACGACCCTGTTGCGTACTTTACTTCCTTCTTGCCACAGTTTTTGGGTCTCCCTCCTGCAACCAAACTGAATATACAACAAGCACATAGACTGGGCCCACGTCTGTCTTCTTCAGCTGCTCCATCTAAACCTCGTGGAGTAATTATTTTATTCCTACAATTCACTGACCTTTTGCTGGTACTGAATACCGCTAAATCCAAAAAGCAGCTACTCTGGCATGGTACAAAAGTGTTTATCTCCCAGGATGTTTCTTCGATAACTGCCAAACGACGAAAAGAATTTCTGGATCTTCGTCCGGCTCTTCGTTCCTTAGGTGCAAGATACGGTTTGTTCCATCCATGCCTGTTTAAGGTCACCTTCCTCAACAAGACTTCCACTTTTGAAGACCCGGCTGACCTCAGAAGATTTATTCAATCTCACTCTACTGCCTCAATGGAGACGGCTCCTCCTCCTTCTGGAACTTGACTGTAGTACTCCTTTTGTCCTACTACTGCATTGAATTCGCTGTTATGGTTTATACTGTTTGGACTCCATCGTTCTACTTGCCTTTATATGCATAACTCTTTATTTCCTTTTACAGGCTCATTCAAAGTTCACTGTGTTCCTCTCCATGGTCCCGCTCCTGCTCATGTTTATTTGATGTCCTGGTGTGGTGTGTTGCCCCTTTTGTTGGGTGTGCTGTTTCTGTTGTCCGTTGCCGCCTCTCATCCTTCCCTTTTGTTCCCCGTAAGGTACGTATTACAGTCGTCACTTTGACATGTACTGTCTCCTCTTGTTCTTATTCTCTCTTCCCCTCCTTTCTTTCTTCTTTTTCTTCTTTTTCCTCTCCTTTTTCTTGACTGACTTGCATCCTTCTTCCTTTATGTCTCTTTTCTCATGTGACTTCTTATTATCTCTCCCTTTTCCCTCTCTTTATCTCTTACCTCATAATTTTGTTGTTGCATATATTGTTCTTTATGTATTCTTGATGGTTTTGCATTTAGAGTTATTTCCTGGAATGTGAAAGGTTTTCTTAGCCCAATTAAGAGACAGAGAATACTATCCCATCTTGCCTCTTATAATCCTGATTTGGTTCTCTTACAAGAGACCCACCTTACAGAACCCAAAGCATTAAAATTGAAAAAAGGGTGGGTGAGTTCAGTTTTAGTTTCCCCTACTTCCAATAAGAAAAATGGTGTTATTATTTTATGTCACAAGAAGCTGAATTGTAAAGTTGTATCGCAAGAGACTGATACAGAAGGAAGATGGTTGTTAGCGAAGTTGTTAATTAATAACATTTCTTTGACTGTGTTCAATGTTTATGGACCTACCCAACCTAACTGTTCCTTTTGGCCTCTGGTTACACAGAAATGTATTCAGTTTAGAGATGATTTCTTTATACTAGGAGGTGACTGCAATCAAGTTGTTGACCCCTTTCTTGACCGCAAATCTCAGGTACGCTTTATTCCTAATAAAACACACAAACAATTTCTTGACACTATTTCCCAACCACACCTAGTGGATGCTTGGAGACTCTCCCACCCCGATGCTCTTGACTTCTCTTTCTTCTCTTCTCCTCATAACTCTCTCTCCCGTTTAGACTATATTTTTCTCTCTCAATCTTTATCTCAAAATCTATTATCTTCCTCTATTGAACCTATTGTTATTTCTGACCATGCCCCAATTGTAGGTGATCTTGATCTGCTCCCTCCACATCCCAGGTCCTCCCGTTGGCATTTTAATAACTCTCTTCTTCTTGACCCGCTTTTTTCTTCCTCTTTCATCACTTTTGCTAATGAATTTTTTGATCTAAACAGTGATCCCAACTACCCCCCCCCCCCCATATATTATGGGATTCCTTTAAGGCTACAGCGAGAGGTTTTATTATAGACTTTGTCTAAAAAAAAAAGAAACGTTTCCTTCAACAACAAAAAGCTACCCTAGCACACATTAAAGCCCTAGAACATAAATTCTATTCCTCTTCAGCTGAATCAGTCTTACCAGCTCTTATCCGTGCCAAATTAGCCTTCAACAAAACCACGACTGATAATGCATCTTCCATACTTCTTCGTAGCAGTGCTCGTTACTATGGTGGACATAATAAAGTGGGTAAACTTTTAGCGAACTATCTCAAGTCCCGTAAAGACCGTACTCTAATCGACACTATCTATTCCTCAGAGGGTACTGCCATTCACAAAGATCAGGACATTCTTAATGAATTTATGCTATTTTATAACGATCTCTATACCCGGAATCTCCCCTTCCACCTCCATCATTCAATCTTATCTCAATAAACTCCCAACCCCATCTAATGACCACCTTAATCTTTCTGATCTTGAAACAGATTTATCCCTTAATGAATTATCTACTGCTTTAAACGTTTTAAAGAAAGGGAAAACCCCTGGCCCAGATGGTTTTTCAGTTGAATTTTATTTACATTTCTCTAACTTATTACTTCAATCAATCAATCAATCACAGAATTTGTAGAGCGCACTACTTACCCGCGAGGGTCTCAAGGCGCTGGGGAGAGGGAAGGGGGGGGTGCTGCTACTGGTCGAACAGCCAGGTCTTGAGTAGCCTCCTGAAGGTCAGCAGGTCTTGGGTCTGTCGTAGGCTTAGTGGAAGGGTGTTCCAGGTCTTGGCGGCGAGGTGTGAGAAGGATCTGCCGCCGGTGGTTGTTCTTCGAATGCGAGGGACGGTGGCGAGGGAGAGGTCGGCGGAGCGGAGCTGGCGGTTGGGGACGTAGAAGAAGAGTCGTCTGTTGAGGTAGGCTGGGCCAGTTTTGTGGAGTGCCTTGTGTGCGTGGATGAGGAGTTTGAAGGTGATCCTCCTGTCGACGGGGAGCCAGTGCAGGTTCCTCAAGTGGGGGGTGATGTGGCTGTGGCGTGGTACGTCGAGGATCAGGCGTGCGGAGGCGTTTTGTATGCGTTGCAGTCGCTTGATGAGCTTGGCCGGGGCTCCCGCGTAGAGGGCGTTCCCATAGTCAAATCTGCTACTGACGAGGGCCTGGGTGACTGTTCTTCTTGTGTCTGTCGGGATCCACCTGTAGATCTTGCGAAGCATGCGGAGGGTGTTGAAGCAGGAGGAGGAGACTGCGTTGACTTGCTTGGCCATGGAGAGCGTTGAGTCGAGGATGACTCCCAGGTTGCATGCGTGGTCGGTGGGTGTCGGGGCTGCTCCCAGCGTCATTGGCCACCAGGAGTCGTCCCAGGCTGAGGGGTTGGAGCCGAGGATGAGGACCTCCGTCTTGTCCGTGTTCAGCTTTAGTCGGCTGATCTTCATCCAATCGGCGACGGCCTTCATTCCTTCATGGAGATTGGCTTTGGCGGCGAGGGGTCCTTGGTGAGGGAGAGGATCAGTTGAGTGTCGTCGGCGTAGGAGATAATGTTGAGGTCGTGCTGTCTGGCGATGCGTGCGAGCGGGGCCATGTAGATGTTGAACAGTGTTGGGCTGAGGGAAGATCCCTGGGGTACGCCGCAGATGATCTCAGAGGCTTCGGATCGGAAAGGTGGGAGGTGGACTCTCTGGGTTCTGCCGTCGAGGAAGGAGGTGGTCCATTCCAGGGCCTTGTCTCGGATCCCTGCGTCGTGGAGGCGTGCGCGTAGAGTGCGGTGGCAGACAGTGTCGAAGGCGGCGGAGACGTCCAGCAGGATGAGGGCTGCGGTCTCACCATTGTCCAGCAGGATCCTGATGTCGTCGGTGGCGGCGATGAGGGCAGTCTCAGTGCTGTGGTTGCTGCGGAACCCTGATTGGGATGGGTCCAGGATGCTGTTTTCTTCGAGGTATCGGGTTAGCTGTTTGTTGATGATCTTCTCGATGACCTTGGCTGGGAACGGAAGCAGGGAGATGGGCCGGAAGTTCTTGAGGTCTCTCGGGTCCGCCTTGGGTTTTTTGAGTAGGGCGTTGATCTCTGCGTGTTTCCAGCTCTCTGGGAAGGTCACGGTCTCGAAGGAGAGATTGATGACGTTGCACAGGTGGGGTGCGATGGAGCTGCTGGCTTTGTTGAAGATGTGGTGCGGGAAAGGGTCTGACGGGGAGCCGGAGTGTATTGTGCTCATGGTCTTGATGGTGTCCTCGATGTTCACGGTGGCCCAGGCTGGCAGGGGGTCGTGGTCGATGGTGTGCGGCGGGTCTGGTGCATCGATCTTAGTTGGGGCTGTCTGGGTGTTGAAGCTGTCGTGGATGTCGGCGATCTTGCGGTGAAAGAAGGTGGCGAGGGAATCGCACAGGGGTTGCGACGGCGGGATGTCGTTGGTGTTGGAGCTGGGATTGGAGAGTTCCTAAACTCTTAAATCTTTTTCATTCTGTTTTTCTCTCCGGTAAGACAGAAGGCACTTTTCAGGAGGCCACGATTTGCCTCATACATAAAGACGGCCGGGATCCTATATTTTGTAAAAATTATTGCCCGATCTCCCTGGTTAATGTAGACTACAAACTGTTCGCCAAAGTACTTGCTTTGCGACTAGACCCTCTTATGTCTTATCTGGTGGGTAAGGAGCAGTGTGGCTTCGTCAAGGGCAGATTGACTTCGGATAATTCTCGTCTCTCTTAACTTTTTGAACAAAATCCCTTCCCTTTCCACATCCTTGGCGGCCATTTCTGTCGATGCTGAAAAAGCATTTGATAGGGTTTTTTTTTTTTTTGTCCTCATTCACCTCAAACCTCATTGAACAGACAAGCTGTCCGTACCAATACTCAGCGAACTGAGAAGAGTAGGCATTAAGTTGAGATCTCCCGGTGCCTTCAGCCTGTAGGTACTTTGACAGACATGTTACTGCCCCCAAAAAGGGGGAAGAGGTTACTCTGCAACTAGGCTCGCAAGAACCTGATGAAAACCTTCGTTGGCAGACATGCGGGGGTGCCCAACGTGGTCCGGAGAGTACCAAGGAGGCATAATCATAGGACCAGCTGTTTAATACATAATTAGGACAGAAATATACCCTGTCGTTCATGTCCTGACCCAATTTAACCACAAGTCCCAAAATGCTATCTTTTTAATGCTGCAAGCTCTAGACAGGTCCATCTTAGAAGTCTCATACATCGACGCCAACCAGTCGGAGTACAAAGGAGGGGAGGGTTCAATCCAACGCTTGCAAATTTGCCTCCTAGCTAACAAAATAGCATAGAATAAAAGGGATCTCGCTGGTCCAATGACTTGATTGGTAAGGTAAAAAATTATCAGGACCAAGACTATTTGAATTGGGGATCCCAAAATGCCCTCCAATGACTTCCGAACTTCGTCCCAAAAGAGTGCATTGGCAGGACAATCTTTAAACATATGTATATCTGAGGCTTCAACCAGACCGCACTTCCTACAGCTAGCTTGGGTCCCATTTGAGAATTTAGACAGCTTTAAAGGGGAAAGATAGGCCCTATGTACAGTGAATAAGTGGTTTCTCTTCAGCCAAGCAGGTCTTACTTTGCTAAATAGAGTCTTAAATGAGTTCTGCCACAATTGCTCGCACTGTTCATTTGGAAGCTGTTCACTCCATACTTCATCTGCGAGTTTAAATTCACCATCCACAGCCTCCTCCATTGCCTAATACCAGTAAGAGACCTCCCTCCTTCCTGCTGGCCTGGCTACTAACTGTTGTTCCAGAATGTTGCCCAAGCCTATAGGTTTTTTCTGTCTTTGCTGTGTTTGGACCCAGCTCTGCAGCTGGATGTACTTGAACCTTGAGAGGCCCTCTCCCACTCTTTCTCTTAATTGTTCCCATGAAATGAGGGTACCCTCATAGGCCAAATCTCCCCATACTTTCAAACCCGCTTCTCTAAGTGGTAAAGCAAGCCTATCCTGGAGACATTCCGGAGCACCCGGTGAATCCCAGAGTGGCGCTAGACTTGAAAAGTAATTAAGGCCGACAAGGCGCTTTAGTCTAGCCCATGCTCTAACCAATGCCTGGAGGACTTTGAGTTTAACTTTTTTGAAGAATTTTGGTTCCCCAAATTTAAACAAAAAGCCCTCCTCAGGTAGATTAGCCCCCCTTAACATAGCCAAGAACATGCCTCCTGCCCCGGTGTTTACAGGCATTTTTAACAACATCCGGGAATGTGAAAACTGAAAGACCCAGGCATAGTACTGTAAGTCAGGTAGCGCAGACCTCCTTTCTCTCTCCTGCGCCTTAACTTCTTCCAGGCTATTCTAGTAGATCTGTATGCCCAGATAAAAGAGTTTACGGCCTGCTGAAGTTTATCGCGATCTGGTTTGTCAAAGTGTAGGAGAATTGAATTAAAGAGAAAGGTTATTTTAGGTAGCACCACCATCTTAACTAAATTCACCCTCCCAAGAATGGTTAAAGGGAGATGGGCCCAAGATTTCATCTGTTTTTGACACTCCCTTGCCACTTGTGCTAAATTAACTTCTACAATCTTGGCTATGTCCTGGACAATTCTAACCCCCAGGTATCGCATGCTGGGGATAACCTGATGTTGGCTACTCTCAAGGTTCCACGTCATGATCTCAGTCTTCCCAGCGTTCACCTCATACCCTGAGACCTGCCCGAATTCCTGTGCCAATGTGATCACTGCAGGGAAGGTTGTTTCCAAATCTGCCGAAAGAACCAGGATGTCATCTGCATACAGGGCCACCTTCCTCTCCCACTCTCCATATCTGAAAGGCACAATGCTGAGATCTTCTCTGAGCCTCTGCGCAAAAGGCTCAATATACATATCAAAAAGGAGAGGGGAAAGGGGACAGCCCTGCCTAGTACCCCTAGTGATCCTAAATGGTTTAGTCAGCTTACCGTTGACCAGCAACCTAGCTGACGGGGCTTGATATATCAGCTGGATGGTATGGCAGAACTTTATACCCAAGTTAAATTTCCTCATGACTTCCGACAGGTAGACCCAATTGACCCTGTCGAAAGCCTTGGTAGCATCGAGAGTCAAGGCTGCAAGAGGGAGTGAATAGGTAGAGGCAATATCTATTGCTCCGATAAGGTCGTATGTGAGGTCTGATAGATGTCTTCCTTTGACAAACCCCTTCTGATCTGAGTGAAGGATATCGCCGGCCACCAGCCCCAATCTGGCCGCCAGAATCGAGGCAAAGATTTTATAGTCCACATTTAAGAGCGAAATGGGCCTATATGACCCACAGCTCACTGGATTTTTGCCAGGTTTCAAAATCAGGATGACTGTGGCGTCATTCCAAGACTCGGGGGGTTTTAAGCCCTCTGCTAAAATCTTGTTGAATAATTGAGTCAGTACTGGAATTATCGCCTTACCCAAAGACCTGTATAGCTCAGCTGGTAGCCCGTCGGGCCCCACAGCTTTGCCTCTCTTGCAGGCTGCTATAGCCTTTCTCACTTCCTCTTGGGTGATGTCCTGTTCTAAATCTTCCTTCTGTTTAGGGCTCCTAGGTGTCAATGTGGTCCTATCCAGCCAGTCCTTGACTTTAGACCTATCTTCTACCGAATCTTCTTGATATATATACTGAAAATACTTAAAAAAGGCCTCACCAATTTCTTCATCCGAGGAAAGAGCAGCTGCCCTGTCACCAGCAGTGATTTCCTTAATCTGATTCCGAAGCCTATCCGCTTTTGCCTTCCATGCCAGAAGTTTTTCTGCCCCTTCCCCATACTCAAAATGG
This sequence comes from Calotriton arnoldi, assembly GCA_963921515.1. Taxonomy (NCBI): domain Eukaryota; kingdom Metazoa; phylum Chordata; class Amphibia; order Caudata; family Salamandridae; genus Calotriton; species Calotriton arnoldi. Next base: position 5,673,474 of record CAWUFW010000144.1, read on the forward strand.
GCAATCTTACTTGCCTCCCATCTACGCATAAGCCGTGTTTGGAGGATACCCTCCAACTGCTCCCTTAGTTCGCTGAGTTTACCCAGGACTTCTTGCTGCCTACCCAAAACAGCCTGACTATTCAGTTCTGCCTCCACATCCTTCATTTCTGCTTCCAAAGATGCAATCTCTCCCCTGTATTTTTTGTTCCTAAAACTTGACCTGCTAGTGATAATACCCCTTAAAAAAGCTTTGAGGGAGTCCCAGACCACGGTGGTAGTTGCTGAACCTAAGTTAATCTTCAAGAAGAGTTCAGTTTCCCGGAATAGGAAGGACATCTCTTCCTCCTCCAGGAGCAACGTTCGGTCAAAAGACCAAACTCTGAACTGCTGGGCCTGTACCCAATCAAGATCTAGTAATATTCCCGAATGATCTGACAGATGGGACGATAAGTAAATTATAACTTTAACCTTGCCCCTTAGGCTATAACTGACCAAAATGTAGTCAATTCTTGATTTGTGTCGGTACTTGGAATTTCGATATGATACCCCCAACTGCTGACCTGATCTTTCCCTCCATATGTCGCATAAACCCAATTGCGCCATCATGGTCTGAAGATACACCCTAGATCTTGAGGGGGCGACCGCTCTACTACTAGCAGATTTGTCTAGTTTAGGGTTAAGAACAATATTATAATCTCCGGCCATAATAACCGGTTCTGGGAAGTCTAGAAGGTAAGAAAAAATTGTTTTAAGAAATGAAGGGTCGTCTTGGTTTGGGCCATAATAGCCGATTAAAGTAAGAAGGATGCCCATTAAGGTCACCTTCAATATCACCCATCTGCCAAATGAGTCTTCCATATGCTGTAAAATCTGAACATTGGCTTGCTTTTTAAACAGTATCAGAACCCCTCTGATATTGGCCGTCTGGTTAGTACAGATAAAGGAGTCCACCCATTTTTGATTTTTCAAGATTTCATTGGTCTCTTCCCTAAGAAGATGTGTCTCCTGGAGGACAATTACCTGTGCTGGAGAGTCCTTTAGGTATTGCAAAATTCTAGCTCTTCTAGACCTCACGCGCAGTCCATTGACATTCCAGGACAATATCTGGAGTGTTTTCATGGTGGCTTAAGTCTGGGACCCCGGACCTGCACTAAACCAAGAAAAGACCAACGCCCAGTCCCTCGGAATCTAACCACAGCTATCTGGACTAAGTCAAAAACACATGAAGTGAATGAGGTATTTTTATATTTTATGCCCCTGTGCTCCCCATACCCCCACCCACTCCACTCACCCCCCCTGGAGAACCCTTCCTCCATTTATCTGGACAGATGTTGTCCCGGTGTTGCACCCCGGAACCGCCCGTCCCATCCTAAACATGTGTAAAAATTCAAAACCAAACGGAATTAAACCTGTGCCGAAGATAAAAGGAAAGATAAGTGAATACTAAATGAAACTAATGCAAAAGTGAACCAAGCCAATTTTAAATCATCTACCAGTCCTATTTCTCAGTTTGATTTATACAAAGTCAGAGGAAAAAATAGAATCCGACGATAAGGGCGAACCTATACCTCAAACTGGTCTGAACCCAGGGAATAAGAAGCTACTCCTAGGGGACCTCCTTGCTAATGGTATCAAGCAGCTCATCCGCTTCCTGAACTGATCTTATGTTGTGCATTTTATTGTTATGCATAATTTTCAGGAAGGCTGGAAATTTTAGCTGTACAACTGCACCAAACTTCTTGAAGTCGTCCATCTTCCTACCTAGTTCCCACTGCCTTTCAAGGGTAACTCTGGCAAGATCTGAACGGATTTCAAAGGAGAAATCCCTGACCCTTAATGTTTTTACTTTTAAGGCCAAGTTAAGAATTTTCTCTTTTAAGGAGTAGGTGAGAAAATTGATGAGGATTTTTCTTGGCTTCGTTCTATTTGGGTTCCTTCGGAACGGATCTCTGTGAATTCTCTGTATCTCATTTCCTAGGGTTGCCTCTGACTCATCAAGCTGCAAAGCTTCTTTAAGCAATGTAATGATATATGATTTAAGGTCGGCCCCTTCATTCCCTTCCGGAATATTCATGAGACGAAGGTTATTCCTACGGGAGTTATTCTCTAATGTCTCCATTCTGTCGAGAAGAGCAGCTTCCTCCCTTTTAAGTGTCTGGATCTCAGCCTCTGCAACCCCAAGATTAATTTTTAGTTCTCCAACATTTTTCTCTAGGGTCTCAGTCCTGATGTTTAAGAGATCCACCTTCCTCTCTAGGGACTCACAGGAATTCCTTATCTCGCCCTGATTAGCAGCCGAAACAGAAAAGCCTTTCTTTATGTCATCTGATAGCGTAGCAAAAAGAGCTTCCAATGAGGCTACTGAGGGCCCACCCGATTCTTGAAACTTAAGGCCTTTATCTGCCCCTCCACTCTCTTGACTGACAGCTCCAACATAGCTCTGGTCAACCAGATCTATCGCTTTAACAAACGCTGTCTCAGGCGTGTTTTGAGTAGCTGTAGTTGATGATTCTGCCTGGGGGGGTGAAGAGCTGACAGACTCCATATTGTTGGTGGGAGGATTAATCGTATAATGCCCAGTAGAGCCTCCTCTAAGAGCCTTCCCCTTCTTCGTGATGTCAAGAACCTCGGGTTGTACTCTAAAATACGACCGTAAAGAAGGGGTGACCCTGACTTTACTATCAAGGGGATTACTTTTGGACCTCCCAGGCTTTATGCTTCTGCCTTTGACCTGATAAGTTTAAAAGGCAGAGCAGTTGATAGGAGTAACTGCGTTTGGGGAGCCTTCCAAGGCTTGATTTTTGGTCTGTTCCTCAGCAAGCTGTTTATTGGGATTTCCATTTCCCTTAGCCCTCACAGTTCCCAGGGCGGCCCCCCGCGTTTCTTGCTTTTTCTATTCCCCCCTCTTATGGCCGCCGCTGAAGCCCCAGAAGCGTCTGAAGCCACTCTCACCTGCAGGGGGGAGCAAACCTGTAACTCCTGGATTCCCGCAAACTGTCAAGCCTCCCGTGGTGAGTCCAAAACTGTCTCTGGGAGTGGCCCCCCCAACACAGAAGAGACAGAAGAGGCAGAAGTGGCAGCAATGGCGGAGAAAACAACGATGTCCTCAGAAGCCGGGCCCGATTCTCCCCCGACCCGCTTCGTTGATTCCAGAAACCGGCTGATGCTGACGCTGCCTCCGCTGACCCGGAGGAGCCCGCGAGCCGCCACTCTGCGGCCCCTCCTAAGCTCCAGGGCGGCCTCGTTCCAGCGCGACAAGCGGGAGGAATGGCGAGCACCGGGGGCCCCCACGCACATCCCCGGCTGGTGCGCTCCAGAAATAAGACAGGGAGAGCCTCGGAGAACACTCCGGCAGTTCAGCGAGCAAGAGAGACCAGGTAAGGCAGCATTACGCAATGGGACGGAAAAGAGCGTTCCGGGTGCAAGCGGCTGCTCAGATCGCAGTCGCCATGTTCTCCGCATTTGATAGGGTTGATTGGTCCTTTTTATTTGCATCCTTGAAGTGGCATGGTTTTGGTCCCAAGTTGATTTAACTTATTTCCTTATTATATTCTGCCCCCAGAGCCTCGGTTCTAGTCAATGGTTGTCTTTCTTCTTATTTTCCCCTTCAACGTGGTGTCCGCCAGGGCTGTCCTCTCTCCCCCCTTCTTTTTATCTTAGCTCTCGAACCCTTCAATTCGCAATAATGATTCTATATCCGGTTTTTCCTATGGTGAGCAACATTTAAAACTCTCCGCTTATGCGGATGACATCCTTCTTTTCATTTCCAATCCCGAAACCTCTATCCCTCCTTTATTACATGAATTCACTTCCTTTTCCCTTGTTTCGGGCTATAAAATCAATTCAGATAAAACAGAAATTCTCCCTCTTACAAAATTTTGTCTTCCACATTCCTTCTCTTCCACCGGTTTTGCATGGAATAGTTCCAAAATCAAATATTTAGGTATGTGGTTCTCCAACTTCATCGCCTCTTCTGTTAAATTAAATATGATTGAAGTCCTATCTCGGATTGACAAACTACTCTCCTCTTGGAATCCTCTCTTCCTTTCGTGGTGGGGCCGGGTAGATTCAATTAAGATGATGATCACTCCTATATTGATTTATGCTCTTTCCATGCTTCCTGTCCATATTCCTGCCTCTTATTTCAAAAAGATTGATTCTCGCCTTTCTAGGTTTCTTTGGAAAAACAAAAAAGCCAGGATTTCCTTATCTTTTCTTCGCAAGACAAAATCTAATGGGGGTGTGAATTTCCCTGATTTTCGCATTTATCATAAATCCTTTTGCCTCCCTCAGGCCTCGAAATGGCTACTTTCCGAACCCTCTCCTTTTACCCCCTGTGGCTTTCCATTGAGCGTGCTCTGCTATTGCTCTTCTCTTTTAAAGAAGCTCTAGCCTTTTCTGCCAAAACCCCTCATACCTCTCTCCCCTTGTTTAAACACACTTGTTCCTTGCTGAAACCTTTGACCCAACCAAAATCTGTCTCTAGAGAATCCTTTTTAGAGTCCCCAATTTGGCACAACTCCCTTATTACTATTAATAATAGACCCATCTTTTGGAAATCCCGGAGATCAAAGGGGATAATTTGGGTTAAGTACCTATTTGATGGCTTGTCTCCGTGCTCATTCTCCCAATTTCAAGCTACTTTTCACTGTCCCCGCTCCTTCCTCCAGAAATTCTCTATCCTAATGGCAGTTATTCTTGATACCTTCTACTCTCTTCCCTCTCTCCCTCCTCTCTCTGACCAACACCCTCTTCTTAAGGTTCTTCTCTCTCTACCCAAAGCTTCTCTCATCTATAAACTCTCCTTAGCTCCTAATCCTGATCGTACCAAAACTAAGGGGCCGATTCCGATTCGGGCAGGAAATCTCTCCAACCGAGCCGGACCCGGAGAGATTTCCGAGCGAATCGGACCCGTGCAGCCCGACCGAACGAGTACGATGCGTCTGTATGCTATCGTACTCGATTCGGTCGGACTCCCATTGAAGTCAATGGGAGCCGGTCGTACAACGCGTACGCGGGCTCCCATTGCCTCAATGGGTGCGAGGCGAACAAGGGCGCCCCCTACAGCGGGTACGCGGCGAAGCGACTCGCGCCGTACACGCACAGGTAGGGGGGACCCATGGGTCCCCCCTGTGTGCGACTCGCGCGCCTACGCGTACAGGGGGGTCCGACACAGACCCCCGAAGTACGGCTCCGACTGCTCTTTCGAGCCGGATGGCGCGGCTCAGTCGGACTGCACGCGGCGCGCATCGTACTTACCCGGCCGGGGAACGTCTCCATTGCGCAGTGCGAGTCGCGTCCGAGCGAGTCGGTCGGTGCGGTTCGACCCGGGGACGAGTCGGTCGGAGCGGTTGGGACGCCCGAACGAGTCGGTTGGCGATTTCGCATCATACTCGCTCGTCCGGACACGCGTACGGATCGGTCGGGAAACAGGGCTCCGAATCGGATCCGGTTAAGCCGAATCCGATTCGGAGCCCTACCGGCCGAGATCGGAATCGGCCCCTAAATTGGAGCGTACATGGGAATCTGACCTGGGATGTGAATGGACTACCATCTTTTGGGACAAACTCTGGTCCCGCTCTCTTAAAATCTCTCGTTCTGCCTCTCTTACTCAATCTATGTTTTTCCTTTACCATAGACTTTACTTCACTCCTATTTCTATAGCTAGGTTTACCCACTCTACTGATACAAATTGCTGGACTTGTGGCTCTTCTAATGCTGATTTCATACACCTTCTCTTTCTTTGCCCTTCAGTATCTCTCTTCTGGGGGAAAATATGGTCCTATATTTCTCGCTTGTTTAATATTCTCATTCCTTATTCTATTCCTCTTCTTTTCTCTGGGAGTTTGTTTAATTCCTTAGATCTTCCCACTCATAAACATGGTCTTTTTGACCTTATGTTAGCTTTAGCTTTTCAGCTCATAACTTTTAATTGGAAAACTCTTACAAAGCTTTCTGTCCAACACTGGTGGAATAGTCTCTGCCATTTTCACCGACTTGATATTGCTTTTGCCTCCTCTTGCAAACCAATGGTTAATAGGGAGCTCTTCTGGCTGCCACTCACTACTTATTTAGATAAACTAGAGTTAACAAATGATTCTCGTTTAAATGCGGAAAATTTTATGCCTCCGCAAACATTTATTTTCTCTGTTCTTTTCTTCTAACCCTTGTTGGCTTATTGTTTTTTATTAATTATATTATAATCATTGTTCACATTCCGTTGTAGATATGCAATATTATATTTTACCAATTTGCAAGAGTTGCCCCTCCCCCCTTCCCCCCTCCCCTTCTTTCTCTCCCCCCTTCCCTTCCCCCCTTACTTCCTTATAAAACTTAAACAGCTTTCTTTTCTCTCCTCCCGCTAGCCATTTTATCATTTTGTACCCACTTCAATATGTTATTCTCTGTATTGCTGGCCTTTTGTATTTTCTGTTATTATTCAAATACAGCTTTTTAAACATGAAAGATTCTGTTCCTCCTAAATATCAAGTTATCAACGATGTCAAATGATTTTGAATTTGGTATTTCAGTTCCTACATTTTATTCATTCATGAATATTCTTTTTGGCTACATCAAATGATCTAGCATCCAATGAAAGCAATTGACAGGCTTTTCACTTGGGATCATCATGCCCAGGAGATTTCCCAGGCAAGCGCGTCGTATAATTCATGTATTTCGTGGAAATTTCGTCTGTGCTTATTGAAAAAGTCTGTCATGTGCCCGTAGTACGTATCAGTCTCAGCTAATGTCCTTATTAGTGTATGGTCTGGTCTTCGTCTGTATGCAGACATGGCCCTATGCGCTTGCCTTCAGAAAGCTCCTGGGCATAACGAGCCTGTGTAAAACACGTGTTGACTGATTACATCGAATGCTAAATCATCTGATGTATCCAAAAAGAATATTCATGAAGGAATAAAATTCAAGAACTCAAATACCGAACTGAAATGCTACTACGTCATCATTCTGAGACGAGAAAACGAATCTTACCTTATCAGAGTCCTCGCTCCCCGTTCATTTTACAAGTCCCTACTTTCTGATGAGCCTAAATTCTCATGGCACTGAATGGGTTAAGCAGCTCCGTAGCTCGACCTTCCTTCAACTCTCTCTCTTTGCTGGTATACCTATCGATTAGAGAGAGATGCAGAAACATACTAGCAGTCAGGGGTCGCCAACATTTCCTCTAGTGAGAGGTAATTCTGCTCAAAGAAAGTCCTCCCAAGCTACCAGCAAAAGCTATCACTGTAAAATATTGATCACGTATGTAAACATTTAATTATGTCAACCATAAGCAAGATTATCAGCAGTGACCACTCAAGCATGTCAGGTGAGGTTACCAGCAGAAATGCCAGGAAAAAGCATATCGTTATGAGGCTCACTAATCAAATAACAGTCAAAGCATTGTGTCCTCTTGCACGAAGGACATAACCACAGCAATGAGTCTCCACAACTCAGCTTAAATTACCTTTCAACATTTAACTTTAAATGTGTTTTGGAATTTCAGCCTTTTGTTTTTATCAGCATTTAACTTTCTCAAAATACACATATTTTTCTAATAAATACCACTATCCCTTGGGTGAACAAACTCAATTTTCCAGAAGAAAAACAATTGCTGAAAAAAAGTTTTTTGCCTTTAAAACATCACTTTTAGTTGTTATGGAAATACACAGTGCTTAAACGGCAGCGTGTTATTTTCTTTAAGTACTCATGTACACTTGCCTCACATGGAGAGATTCTGCCTCAAACACTCAGGTATTACAGTAATAGGCTATGGATGCTCAGCGTAACACCAATGATGTCTGCAATATGCCAATAATACCCACCATTATAAAAGGACAACCACTGTGCCAAGGGTAGACACAATAATACCCAGGATGCCCATCATATACCATTATTATCATATGCCATCATATACCATTATTATGTGAGGGGTGCCCACCATTATGTCAGGAATGGGTAAAGGTAGGTCAGTCTTAATATGTCACTAATGGCTGTCAGTAGGCCACAATTAGACCACAAATGCCCAAAATGTTAAGGATTACCATTGTTGTACCATTTCCACGATTATACCATGAACAAACACAATTGTGCCATAGATGAACACCTTATGATTGGGGGTAGCAGATACTTTTGGTGTACCTTGAAATCAGACAGAGTCCTGGGAGTGACACTGTTTATTAGGGCGGGACACAGTCACACACACACAGATACACATGTAAATGTGCAAACATGCATTCACACACACAGAACAATGCCCATGAGGTTCCTAACTGCATCAACTCCAGATCGAATATGTCTCATTACATCGCATACCAATACCACGCGTGCCATTACAACGCGGGTATTACTACGCGATGTCAATGACAACGACATGCCATTACATCGCAAACTTTTACCACGACTAAGCCTTTACCACGCATGCCATTACAACGCAAAGGCATGCGTGGTAAAGGTATACTCATTGTAAAAGTTTGAAAGGTAAGTGACTCTTCCCTGTGCTATCCTAAACCCTAATGTAGTACCCCTGCACGACCCTCCCCAGAACCCCAGTCCTCTCCCTACATTTACACTACCCAGCACGACACCCCGACACTACCCTTAACCCTAAAACACTACCCTACACTACACAAACACCACAACACTACCCTAAACCCTAAAACACTACTCCCTGCACGACCCTCCCCCTTCCCCCAGTCCGGTCCCTACACTCAAACACTACCCTGCACGACCCCCGACACTACCCTAAACCCTAAAACACTACCCTACACAAACACCAAAACACTACCCTAAACCCTAAAACACTACCCCCTGCACGACCCTTCCCCTTCCCCCAGTCCGGTCCCTACACTCAAACACTACCTTGCACGACCCCCCCCGACACTACCCTAAACCCTAAAACACTACCCTACACAAACACCACAACACTACCCTAAACCCTAAAACACTACCCCCAGGACGACCCTCCCCCTCCCCCCAGTCCGGTCCCTACACTCACACACTACCCTGCCCGACCCCCCGACACTACCCTCAACCCTAAAACAATACCCTACACTACACAAACACCACAACACTACCCTAAACCCTAAAACACTACCCACAGCATGACCCTCCCCCGACCCCCAGTCCGGTCCCTACACTCAAACACTACCCTGCACGCCTCCCCAACAGTACCCTAAACCCTAAAACACTACCCTACACTACACAAATTCCACAACACTACCCTAAACCCTAAAACACTACCCTAAACCCTAAAATACTACCCCCAGCACGACCCTCCCCTTCCCCCAGTCCGGTCCCTACACTCAAACACTACCCTGCACAACCCCCCGACACTACCCTAAACCCTAAAACACTACCCTACACAAACACCACAACACTACCCCAACACTACCCTAAACCCTAAAAAAGTAACCCCCACCCCTGGCCCAATCCCCCTTACCTCTCTCTCCTCGTGGTTCCTCCTGGTTCCTGCGTCATCTGAGGGGCGGTGCATGGTGCAAGACGTTGTGAGGAAACGGAAGAGCCTCAGTTTCCTCACAACGATGTGGATCACCATTACATCGTATGCGTTGTAAAAGCGCATGTGATGTAATGGTATGCGTAGTAATGGCTACGGGTTGTTACATCGCATGCGTTGTAACGCTCGCAATATAATAACATGCGGAGAAACAGCCATGTTGTAATGGCTGTTTCCCCTCCAGATCAAAACCCTGCCCTTCTCAGCTCTTGGGCAGATCATTAACCCAACTAATACATTTTCACTCACTCTCGCAGTCCTACACTTCGGTGGGGCAGTGATAATTATTGCTCAGGCTCCTGATGGCACTTTTTTTCAGAGACCTAGAGTGACTACTAGAGCTGGACCTATAACATGGGCAATCTTCTTGTGACTTAACTAGATTGAAAGTGGAGACAGTTGGCCATGTTGCAGACCCTATAGGCCAACACAGTTTGTGTTTGAGTCTGACTATGAGGCCCTGCTATTGGTTTGGCAGCCTGTCACTCTAACAGTCTTGAGATAAGCTATGCTGCCTTCTTTATTATGCACAGACCCTCTGAAGGAGGGACTGGACTGAGATTCCACTTTTTGAGCTACTTTATGGGTGCTGGTGAGCTACCAGTAGCTCCCAAACGACTCTTTGGAGACCCTTGGACTAGCTGTACCACTATCCTTCATAGAGGTCTGGAAACAAAACGTCTCTGTGGTGGCAAATACACAAAACTGGGACAGTGGAAATACCAGCAAATTGAGCACACACCACATAAAACCATTTACACAATATTACCTCTTATTCCAAAAGGTTGAACAGGGTGACAGCCTGGCCGACGCTGTCTGGATTCCATGTGCTTATCGCAGAGATAATTAGTCACTTTGTCTCATTTCGTATTAACGTTTTGAAAATCTCACTTTTAAATAGGAAACTGAGGTAAATTTTCCTTTTGTGCCCAATCTCTTCCCTTACTTGTACATTTTATTTTTTTTATTTTTTTAAAACTCTTTTTTTTTAACAAAACAACAAAAGCACAGCAGCACAGTTAGTCATTTGACAGAGTCTAGGCACAATGTAGTTACATTTCACCTTCGGAGCGGCAATTCTGAACATTTCTACTGTCTTATATCTAACCCTCTTCATTTGGTAAGTCTTGCAGCCTCTCCACCCTCCTGCGAAGTTCGACCGTGGGGGACCGGCATATCTCGCCTCTGTGTGTATTCCATGCCGCCCACTTACGATCCCATTTCTTGGGGCACTGTCTATTTTTTAAAACATCCTTCTCTGCTATCATGGCCTATCCATGTCAATTACCCATCCTTTTAGTAGTAATGGTTCCCCAATTCCCCATTTTTGTGCTCTTACTTGTACATTTTAAAGTGTTTCCTTTCACACATAACCCAAAAAAACTATTGTAAGCCTATTTAAAAAACAAAATAGGGGCAGGCGTACTTCTTTTCCCTTAAAAAACACTTTACATTTTCTTTTTTTTAACCTTGGCCCTTCCTTGACGATGTATGTTGGGAGGGAATTTACCCTGAATGATGTAGTCGTTTTCCCTGTCCTCTGTGCCCAAACGGGTGTACCTGTGATCCTGGCTTTAAATTTTTTGCCATACAGCACACTAATCCAGTGTCTGTCTGTTGACCTAGGCCTTGTCTTCTACGATGATAGGTTCTGGACCTTGTCCTGAAGTGGGAGGGGCACACCAAACACCTTCTCATAGAGACAGAGGACTACCATCCCTGCCATGGGTTTCATGTTGAATCCCAGGGGTGGCAGCATACCATGTTTGTTGAATTATAGTGGCAGGCCTCTTTACCTTTGAAACATGAATGCGTGCTTATTGGCCCATTCATCTAAAGTTCCGCTGCTCTTGATGAACCCAAAATCCTGAACGCCAACATCCTGCACGTTTTACATGTGCATGAATGCTAAGATTGATAGTGTGCCAGGCACAAGTCATACAGGCCTGCAGGTACCATTTTAGAAGCCCACAATCTGGACTAGAGTACAAGGTGGAGGAGAGGTTGCTTTCACCAGACAGCATATGTGTATTGCTGGCATCTGACAGGAAGGGGAAACACCAGATGTAATAGTGAGAAAAGAGGAGACAGGCTTTCTTTGAAGTGCCAGGGCCCTTTTTGATATATTGACCTCTAAATGACTCTGACTGCAGCTGTTGTTAGGTAGATGGCAAGAGGTGCAGAGTGAGGCCTGCATTATCTGTTGTAAGACATGAAAGCGGAACCGACCTAAACCGGTTCCAAGGAAGCAGGCTTCGAATACACATACTTCAGCTACGAAATTGGCATAAAGATGAAGCCCAAGACCCATCAGTGTTCATTGTTGTGGTCTCTTCTACCGAGGATGGGGTATTCCACACAGTATTCAGGGACTCCTACAGAGCCATGGGTTTGTGTCACACTGAGAGGCAACTGCCCTGATGTGAGGATACGTTGCCTGGAGTCTGATCTGAAGGGTGAAATAATGGACTTTCCTGGGTGTCAAGACATCCTGCCTGTGAGTAAATGTAAGGAAACTGACCCTACAGGAAGAGTTGATGGAAGGGACTGCTGTAATTGATCCTGGCATCTGGTCTGTCAAACAGAAATTCTCTAAGCAAGGGTGCTGAAATAATCGCAGTACTCCGGATTGAGCAGTGCAAGCTTTGTCACTTATCCCTGTCATGAAAAGCAGGGCACCTGGAGCTGTGTGTTGGAGTAGTAGGCCTATTAGAAGCAGTGTTGATTGCCTGATGGTGTCCTTTTTGCCCCACAAGTGGACTGCATGACTGATGCCAAGACCAAGTGTGCCACTGAGTCAGGACCAGCCCAGAAACAAAGTGACCACAGAGGTACCCCTTGGTGCCTTGTAAAGAATCGAGATGGTTGCCTCGAGGTACTGTGTGACGAAGATAGCACCTGGCTTCCGTCGCATTAGACAATCATCACCTGAGGGCCTGTGGCAGTCTCACTCAAGAAACGCCAAGCATTCACTGGATTGTCGGAGTGAGCTTCGCTGTAAGTCAGCTACCCACCAGAATGTTTGAGTGAGCCGTGCAATGAGTCAAGTATGCACCGGAGTACCAGAGTGAGCCACGATCCACAGCCAGTTGCCCAGAAAAGGGGTCACTGACAGAAACCTCCACTCCTGTTGTGGCTCTCCCAGTGACAAGATGCACAGGTGGCTGCTGTGCAGCTCCCTGGAAGACTGCTGTTTGCCACCTGGAAACTTCCTACTTAAGGAGAGATCCCACTGCCATAGGAGGGCTGAACTCTACTCCTGCAAACTGGTGTTAGGTTTGAAAATCCCATTCTCGCTATACACTTGTTTTACGTTATATTAGGTTAGCAGTGTGCGGCTAAATTAGACACCATTCGTATCCACGTTATGCAACCCACTGAGTTATCCCTGCAATGTGCGAGCTTCAGTTAGCGAGTGTGACTCCATTTTGAATTTCGTAATCACTATTAGGCTGTGTCTGTACTAGGCCTCATTATTTGTATTGCTTGCCTCAGCAGAACACTGTATTCAATTATTATTTTCTCTTCTGTTCAAGGTTGCCTTCTGACTTACTAATGAATAGGCCATTCTGCCCTCACATACCTATCCTTGTGTGTAGCTCTGCTCCTACGTTAGGAGACACCGAAACCCAGCACGGCAACCTTGAGATAGTGATAGCGTGTACCCATCTAGCAGGTGGTAGCCCATCCTTCCGTGCCTCCTTTGTTCATGTTTGGCCTAAGCCGGTAACTTTCCATTGTGGGCGTGGTTGGAAGGTCCTTGGGAGAAATGATTATGCGTTGCAGACTGTTGGGGGACTAGTCCGTTGGCAGACATCTTAGGGTGCAGGTCAGATTGGACTCCTCTGCAGAGTATTGCTAATAAACAACTGTTTGTATTCTCTACTGTCTGACCGACTCTTCATTTGGTGGAAAGCGATTAGTAGGTTGTAGATAACCCGGGTGGCCCTTTTTGGGCCACTTCCTTCACTGGGTGAGAGACTGAATGGGCCTAGGCCAGAGAGAATGAGTACTAAGACCAAACGTGGGGAGTACATGCTGCATCTACAGACCTTATCTCAAACTCTCAACATTGGGACCCAGAGAAGGGGGAGTCCTATGAAGAGACAAGAGGAGGTGTAATTGGATTAGCCGTAAAAGGCTTCTGAAAGCACACAAAGATTTGCATCTATGAATCAGGTATTCATGCATTATTGAATGTGAGGTGACACTATGTTTTCTGTGTAAGAAAGTACTTGTCTTTTCTACAAACTGAAGCACTGGGCTGGTCACTAATCTTACTGCGTTGCTGGGAGTATTGATTCCTGAGCTCGAGTACCCCCGCATTATCCTCCATGAGAAGCATGTGACTCCTTGCCCTCACTACCAATAAAAGTCAAGTGTGGAATACTTTGCACTTGGCCCAGTTGGCAGAGCCATAGTAAGAGAGACCCTGGGACAGCAGCGGCAAAAGGCCTCAACCAGTTATTGCCCAGTAGCCCGTTGCTGCCCCATGGCCTCCTGAATGGTGTCTGGCAATTTATGCCAAGAGGTGTGAGATCCTACACAGACCAACTTCAAGCTACTAAAGCAATACAATAAGTCCAACCTTATTACCTTAAAACCTATGCAGCCTGAATGTTGGATACAAGGTTGAACAGAGTAGACCTTGACACCCTTTCCTTAGATCAGTTGAGGAATCTGTGCTTGGAGAGAGAGCAGACAACTCCCAAAACAAGGATAGGGAGATCATGGAGAGTTTTGTGAAAACCCATTTAGAAAAACTGGAGAAGAGAGAAGAAACTGAAGTAGATTCTAGGGAGGGTACGTTAACACAAACCCAGGTAGGGAGTGTTGTAGAATAAAACGCTCTGAGCCCCATAGTACAGTTTACCCCTAAAGACACGGTGTATATTTCCTAAAATGGCCTTACCAGAATTTCCCTAAGGCAATCACTGGCACCAATATCCAGGGTTCAGTTACACCGACCCCAGGAATGATCACTTTGGAAGGGTAAAATCTAGCACAGACCCCGAGCTTGCATTTAGCTCTTTAGAAATCGAAGGCTGAAGAAAAGGAAATGGCGAGGGAGTTAGAGAAGAAAAAGCTGAGATTAGCTTGTCAGGAACAAGAGGATTGGGGGAGGGGGATCGAGGAAGAATAAAAGAAGAGGAAGAATTGGCACGTGCAGAGAAAACAAGGGGGGGAGACAAAATAAGGAAAAGGAGAGGGATTTAGAGAGGAAGAGAATAGCTCTCAAGAGGGAAAAGCTTAGAATAGCTGCTGAGACTGATGTCCTGGAAAAGCAATTCCACTCCTAACTCCTTACAGTGTGCTTGCCATTGTTCCAAAAGAACTTGTACGCATATGTGGAAGGATAAGATGATTTGGAATTAATTATGAGTTTAAAGATTGGTTATGTAGCTCAGGCTTTGAATGATGTGCCTAAGGCCACAACACTGATGAGTCGGTTGCCACTGGAAAGGACAACACTCAATGGAAGGATGCTGGTAACTGAACAAATAGTATATGATGGGATAAAAAAACTATGATTAGGAGGTTTGGGCTGTAGCTAGCTCAATACCTGCAGAAGTTTAAACACAGCAAACAGGCAGATCATGTTCTGTTTAAAACTTGTATTCACTGAGTGTTGCATGATTGGAATGAGTTGGTAAGAAATTATGGATTTCCATGCCCTGAACAAGCTGATGGTTAGAGAGCGACTCATGTAGGAGTGCCCTACCCCCACATTGGAAATACCTGCCAGATGTGACAGAGAAGGATTCAGAGAATCTTGCTGTGTTGGCTGACAAGTGGGTATCCAACATGGTTAACAAAGAGCTGGAGTATAATGTGAGTAGGGTGAGTGGTGAAAAATAGGTTATGTAGCATCAGCAGATTGCCATTGTTGAGTACTCTGCACAATTTTCAGTTCATGATTAAGGCTCACAGTTTTCCGTTTTTACAGATAAATACAGATAGAAACTATTTATTTTACTTTCTGATTTTATTTTTGAATATGGATAAAAATTGACATTTTTTTGTTCCAAATGCTGACACTCATGACTTCCCGGACAATAGCTCTGAAGATTGATAGGTAAGGGAGTAAAAAAAGATAAAAAGGTTCCTAATGAAGCTTAAACAGCTGTAGAGGTGTACAAGGTTGTTACTAAAATCTATAGATTTTCATACCAGTGTATTAATTTCTCATTAATGAGTATTTATGTAATTGAAACCTGTCAGGTGTTCAAGTATCAGTGTACATTTCCTGGTTAAATACATGTAAAAATATACCAGCTTAATCTTTCCACAAAACCCAAAATAAATATGGATATATACTGATAAAATATTCAAACATAAATACGGATTAATATGGACAGAAATGTAAAAATAATAAATGCCACAAGATGTGAGCCCTAATCATGATGTATATGGAAAATTATAAATCAAGTATTAAAAACAAAGGGCTGGAGCAGCATGGTTCTAAGTCAAAGGTGGTGAGCAACTCCCCCTTTGACTTAGAGGGTAAGGGCCAGAGCAGTTCCAAAGATCCCAGAGGGGGACTGAAGCCAAACGGTGCATTGGGTTCCTCATCAGGAACAAAGGAAAGAAAAAGGTGGATAGTAACTTTGTCACAAGCCCAAAGTGATAAATTGCTTCAAGTGTCACACTGAGGGTCATTTCAGGAAAGACTGTCGGGTGAAATACCCTGTACCATCCATATCTTCATAGCTGGTATGCTAATTATAGGGGAAGAGACCCGAGAGGGCCCTGTTGCTAATAACCTAGTTGCTATGGACATTTGGGAAAGAGACTAAGATGCTGTGAAGCTCATACACCCAAACATGATGGAGTTTGTGCTGGAGGCTATAATCAAGGGTAGGAAGGGGGTTGCCCTACAGTATACAGGAGCCCACAGAACTATTGTAGAAAAGAAGTATCTAAAACCCTAAAAGATGCTCACAGGTGCTAATGGCAGAGGCATATTAGCCAGTGGAGGAGACAGAGTATCCAATTCCCTGAGTTGAGTTGGAGCTCAATGGTAGATTGACCATGGCAGCCAAAGGGGTGCGAGCGAAGCAAGGAGGGTTACATCCACTGGTATGTTAGGGGGTAAGACCAAGGAACCAATAGGACCTCTACCCATTGTAGGTGTTCCATTTGGTTCCATTCAGTACATCTTGGTTGTGGTGGATTATGCTACCAGGTATCCAGAAGCGGTTTCCAAGAGGAGCAAGACTGTAAGGGTGGTAGGGCTCTACCAGAGATCTTTTCTAGCGTTGGATTTCCAAAGAGAGTACTCTGCGATGTGGGAACCAGCTTCATCTTCATGTACATGAGACAGATGTGGGACCAAGGTGGTCTAATGTAGCACTTCTCCACGGCATGTCACCCACAAACCAATGGGTTAGTGGAGTGGTTCAACAAACCCTTAAAGAGCATGATGGGAACTTTACCATAGAACCTCAGGAGGAAGTGGAATTTTATCCTGCTAAGTCTCTTATTGGCCTACAGGTGGGTTCAGCAGAATAGAGTCAGGTTTAGCCCTTTCAAACATCTGCTTGGACACTTGGTGCACGGACCACTCACCTTGATCGAGAGGGATACAAAGGAATTTAGGAATCACAACAGATGGTGGTGATTGACTATGTAATTAGCTTCAGGAAGTTGATGGCGCAATACATAGGTCAGGCAAAGTAAAACCATCAAGCTAACCAAGCACTGATGAAGGAATGGAATGACCAGAAGGTGGCACTGACTGGGTACCAGGAAGGTCTGGAAGGGTTAGTGCTGAAACCCATTTGTCCCAGAGCTTCGGAAGATAAATGGTGTGGGCCCTACAAAGTACTGCTGAAGATATCTGGTGTGAACTACTTGATGGACACAGGCGCCACAAAGGAATGCAGGCAGGCGTTCTATGTGAAGCGGTTTAAGCCTTTGGGGGAGATATGGTCTAGCGTCCACAGTTGCTAATCCGTCTAGATCGTGATATCCCAGCCTATGCCTGACTGACGCAGAAGCTGAGCGAGGCAGACGCAGAGTCGAGCCAAGCCGAGGGAGCTTCCTGCCCTCCGCCTCCGATTCCGGGAGCTCTTTTTGGGCTAATCCTGCTCACGCTCTATATGCTCTACCGCTGTACCACTGTACTGCTGTACCGCTATCCGGCTTCCATCACCCGACCGGCCATGGTTCATTACAAGGCGGCGGCAGCAAGGAGGTAAGGAGGCACTTGGAGGGCGGCGAGCGCTGCCGCCAATAGCAGGCAGCAGCAGAGTGTGAACCCGGCAGACCCACGGAAGCGGCCCAACTAGGTTGGATGCGGCTTGCGGATCTGTCTGAGTGCCCTGCTCACCTGGCCCCCCGAGCCCCCTCCTTAGTGACTGCATATAACTAGCGACATCAGCACCCCAGCCGCAGGTGAAGCAGGTTGGCAGCAGGGAGGGCACTGCAAGAGGGTGGTGTGCCCCCAGGGAGCTCCTTGGCAGGGGAGGAGGGGCAAGGGAGGAGCCGGGGGCACTAGGGCACCAGGGAGAAGCATAGCCTGGCATCCCCCTCTCTTTCTGCCCCAGCCATAAGGTCTAGCAGTATTGTTAGAACCGGGTCCCCAATCGTGAAGATCCTCCAGGACTGCGGCCGGGGGTCAAGCAGAATCCAGCACTCCCGCAGAGAGCAAGCTCCTAGCAAGCGGCAACTGGTCATCTCTGGAGAAGGAAGGGGCAGGGGAAGCAATAGCTCCTCAAACGGAACGCAGAGTGAACGTAATAAGAACCAAAAAAAAGAAGTAAAAACAGATGGGGAAACAGCTACATTTTAGGCAATTAGCAGGCGCACCTACCTAAAAAAAAAACCTCAAAACACTCAAGGCTACCCAAACTTAAGGAGGCATACGGATCGCAAAAGATATGAGATCTGGAAAAGAGAGACGGTCGGTTACATCTATACTCAGCAAGAGGAAAAAGAAGAGCAAAGGCCTCAGTGAGATCTCCAGCAACGAGAAGCAGTTAATGGAAGAAAGCACACTGCACCACCAGAGACTGGTGGTGGTAGACGACGCCCGAACTTAGATCTCTGGAAGAGTTAGAGGCAGCCTCCAGCCCAAGATCTATATGAAATTTGCATTCCTAAAAGACGCAGGGGCAGTGCTAAGCCTCAGTAACGAAAGCCTGAGCGACCTCCCTTCCCCCCTTTGCCCGGTGACTGTACATCATTTAAGCCGTAACACAGAGAAGATAGAACCTGACGAGGGTGAAAAAGGGGGAATGACTGCTCCATGCGCAAACGGGCCCCAAGACGGGTCAACTCCAAAAACAATGAAGGTTGGTGCTCTTAATGAAGACCACACAGCTCCTTTAATATCCCCCTCAAGGGGCGCACACCTTGGTTCAAATCAGGTACCATCAAGAGTCTTTGACGTTCCGCCTGAGCCAAGAATAGGCCTACCACTGGAACCTTCTGTTACAGTATTGTCAAGAAAAGAAGAAATAACTCCTAGAGATATGCAAAATTCTAACAAAGGGTATACGACTACCACCACGGCCATCCTCTCCTCAACAACTAACAAGGAGGCCATCAGAGTGCCACTAGAAACCATAGTTCAGTGCACTACGATAAGAGAAGAACAAAAATCAACGATCAAAGAGCCTATTCACTCGTCAGTGGCACCGACAACTTTAGAACAAAGTCACCCCATTTTGTGGTCAGACCAGCTCGCCCTGCAGGCCTCAAGCAGTCCCGGAGGAGCAGGGAAGAACGAGGCGAAGTCAACAGAGGAACACAGCGTTATAAGCTGGATCCTACAACATATCCTAACATTGAGTCTCCAGGCATAGAGCCAAACCGGCTTCCCAACAGTCCAACAGGAAGCACCTTAGCGCAAGATTGGGGAGAAACAGAGGTGCCAAGCCCAGACCCAGCTAACAGTGGGTTTGACACAAGGTTCGAACCAGAGTGGCACATCCCCTTAAACACTCCTAGCATCAGGCAGCCCGAGACCTCCAACGGGCATCGAAGCCGACCCAAGGAAACGGACTGGTCAGACACAGGAAGACTTTGTTCGTCCCTATTGGACTCTATGCAGTTATCCATCAAGGCAATGCAGTTTCACGCTGACAAAATGGACATTCAATTAACCATTCTTAATTCAGTCGCCACTCATGTCGCAAACATCGATCACAGACTCTCGGATATGACTAAACTGATCTATAGAGTTCAGGAAGAAACACAATTAACACAAACACACTGCACCTGCTTTGCCATAGTAGACAAACTGTCCACACTTCCGGCAGCAATGTGGGAAATGGTGAGTGATATCAGGAATTTAACGAATAAAGCCAGTACAAATGCTCAAGAGACCCACAAAAAAGGCAATATAGAGATAACCACTAGCGGAGCCGTGGAACGCGAGGACAGGGGCAGGGGTAATACCCCCTCAAAGGTCCCCCATAAGGACTCTGGGACCACCATCGGCCCAAGACCCAGATGGCCTAGCTCATCCAACACCACAGAGGATCAGCTAATTGAGATGTCGTGGGCGGAAAGGCTTAGCAAAAACGGCAACGTAAAAGAAGTGAGTGGTGATTTAGAACCAAGCGATCATATGCAACAGTCAGAAGGGGAACTATCGATAACACACACCATTAAACTACAAGGCCTGGAAAATGGACAACGTAAGGAGAATCGGACCCACAGTCGCAAGAAGAGGAGGAAAGGGAGAAAGAGGAAGAAGATTATAACGGACTACTTTCATCTAGACAGACCGGAGCAGGGGACAAAAAGCCCAGTTGACATCCTTACTTCCGAACTCCTGTCGTCAGAGACAGATAACAAAGCGGCCCATTTAACCACGACAATCCCCCAGGGAACGCCAGAACCAGAGGCAGAAAGTCCTGGAGAAGAACCACCCAAGCAAGAACGCACAACGGGAGGCAAAAACACAACGACCGTGAGCAACAGCAATCCGGCTTGCTTAATCAACAACATACAGGCACACTTGCCCGCCCCATTTAAAGCCCCTGCCTGCCTCAAGCAGGTTGTTGAGGGTCCAGCTAGCCTTCTCAATCTTCCCCCTCAAATGGGCCAGGCTAATTGGGCCAAGCATCTACCCACCAATTTTTTAAATCAAAAAAGCTGCTCAATTCTATTCATTCCTGAATTTAAGTCGAGAGGCCGAGGGGACATCCTCAACAGAGGGAATATCCTGCATCTGATTCAATCAATCAGGAGCCTGGCAGATATTAGCTCTTTAGATCTTGAAGGAATTGAGTTCAAAATCAACAAAGAACTTTCAAGTAGAGAAATGACCAAGGCAACCTGGGCCTCAGAGGAAATAGCAAGGAGGATTGTGGCGGAGGAAACCCAACTAAAAGCTTGGGCAATCAAAATTCTCTTACATCATCAACCGGGCTATCCAGAACCTTTGATATTAAATAGACCGGATCAATCAGGTCACCCACAGGCCAGGCACGCCCACTCAGTCCTTAAAGGGGCCCGTAGCACGGATGTATCACCACCAGTAGGGAAAGGTCAGGACCGAGTAACTCCACAGGATGACTGGACCTGGTTAGCCAGAACGATAAACATAAAAGGAGAGAGCGCTTGACTCAGCTCCACACAATCCCCTGTCGGCGGCCCGCAACTCCGAATATGCTCCTGGAATGTGAATGGCTTAGGAAGTAAGGCATCAGACATAGAATTTCTTTCTTATATCCAAGGCTTCGATCTTATCCTAATGTAGGAGACTTGGTTGGAAGAACGCCAGCATCTACTTGGTTACAAAACCCATCACTTACCAGCAACCAAAGGAGCCAAATTTGGGCACCTAAAGGGCGGCCTATCTATCTACTTATCAATCAGCACTATAAGGGGGACAAGAGATGTAGATTCCTTCCTAACCCCAACAAATGGGCTCAAAATTCTCGAAGTGGATATAGGGATGGCAACACTAAACAACAAATTATAGTGCTAAATGCATACATACATCCACGCGACAAAATCAGAGTAGCCAAAATGGTGGGCTCAGAAATAACTAGATTATTTTCGGAAGAATCAACGACCAACCTTCTGCTGGCTGGAGAGTTTAACATGCATCTATTGGGGCCGCAAAAAAGGGACAAGGAACTTGAGGAACAACTCATGGCCTGGAAGATCCCCAGCCAGGACCACGGCAAAAAGACACATCTGTCAGCTCTTACCAGGAACTTCATACAGGACATGGAGCACTTAAGCCTTGTGGCATTAAATGGTCGCTTACCGGGAGATCAGTCTCCCACGGCAACATACCATAAAGCTATGGCAAGCTCTACAATAGATTATACTTTTGTTACTCTACAACTATTTAGCAGGATTACAAGCTTCCAGATCGGAACAAAAGAGCATAGCGACCATCTGCCCCAGGAAATCTCTATGAGCATACAAGGGCTGCCCCTGGATCACCCAGTGGAGGACCCAGCCTCCATTCACACTGTGAACTTTAGAAGGCTAACTTGTAAAACCAGCCAACCAGATAAACTGCAAGCCCTAGCAAAGTCAATCTGGGACAATCAAGAAGAGGCATATAGCAACGTGAGAACCCGCTGGGAAACCCTGAACAAAAAATTAGGGAATCAGCACGCCATAAGATCAGGCGGCCTCTTATCCCGTAGGGGAACGCCTAAAACTCAGCTCGCAAGCCCGCGGTCAGGAAATCAGCTCAACTATCTCCCGATCTCCAAAATACCGAACCTGAGGGCCCTCAATAAAGATAAAACAAAACTCTACGAAGGCTCAGACAAAGGGGTAATGAAACCACACTACAGAAAGCCCTTGCTCAGTTAAAAGCAATAAAGAAAAAAGCTATCTGGCAAGCTAAAAGGGAAGCGGAAGACACCTTGTGGGCCAAGCTTTTGTATGGCTCGAAGACAAATCGAAGTGCAAGATTTTGGCAATCAATTAACAGCCTAGGAAACACCAACGTTCAAGGCATCAACTCTCATTTAACAGAGGAAACTTGGGCAGTCCACCTTTTGAATCACTTCAACTTAAAGGAGGAAAGCCCCTCTACAGCAAATTCGGGGCCTGGTCAGTCCGACGAGCGAAGTCCTTATGAAAACACAAGCAGAACACAAATAAGCGTCCTTCAATTCACGACTTTGCAGATCAAAAACCGAATAGCCAAAGGTAAGCCGGAGGGCACACCGGGCCCCAACGGGATCCCCCCAATTCTATTCAAAACTGACCCAGACTATTGGGCGGCCGCGCTACTATTAGTGTTTGAACATATAGGAGGTGGGGACATTATACCAGACTCCTAGAAAGGCTCCATAATATCCCCAATTTATAAGAAGGGAGATAAGAACAAAGCAACCAGCTACCGGCTCGTAACCTTAAATGACATTGAGGCAAAATACTATGCTGGACTCCTCCTGGACGACCTGACAGCCTGGGCAAATGAAAAATCGCTCATTCCCATCAACCAGGCAGGCTTTTGTAAAGGCACAGGAACCATCAAAAACTTACTTGCCCTGACGCTATTGATGGACGGCGTTAAAGCAGCAAAACTCCCCCTTTTTCTTTGTTTCATCGATTACTCTGCAGCTTTCGACAGCATTGACAGGAAAAAACTATGGGCCAAACTAGAGAAGATGAAAATCCCAGCCGCACTACTAAAGCAGATAATTCTCTTACATACCAACGCGTGGGTTCAAGTAAATTAGAAACCGGCGAATTCCTGTTTAGGAAAATACCAACAACGAGGGGTCTGAAACAGGGGTGTGTGCTGGCCCCTATACTTTTTAATTTGTTCATGGCAGACCTTTCATCGGAATTAAACATTTGCAACTCACACGCTCCCAGGCTGGGGTGGCTGTCACTCTCCAATTTATTGTACGCCGATGACGTTGTGCTGATTAGCCGAACTCCAATTGGCCTTCAGCACCTGCTAGACATGACCATCAGTCACGCAGCATCTAACGGCCTAACGATTAACTTGAATAAGTCGAAGGTCATGCATTTTAATCCGAAAAAGAATACATCCGGCTATCACTGGTATCTGGCAGGTGCTCCCATGGAAGTTGTGGATGAATATAAGTATCTAGGGGTGACGATGGACAACAAGGGTACTTTTAAATCACAAAAAGAAGCCATAAAGCGGAGAGGCAACTCAATAGCGGTAGCTTTAAAATCCCTCAAACTTAAAACCACCGGCCCAAGCTTCAGCCCACTACTACAGGTTTTACAAGCAAAGCTAATCCCAGCCATCACCTACGGGAGCGAGTGCCTTAGGGGAAGAGACGGGAATATTCTGGACTGTACCCTGTCAAGATCAGCAAGAATAATTTTCAGCCTCCCAAAATATGTCTCACCCGCACAAATCAGGCTGGAGTTCGGTCTACAGTCTCAAAAAATAGCCCGCAATGGCGCCTATGTGAAATGTTGGCATAGGATCAGAAGATCCGAACAAAGTTCTCTGAACTTCTACCTTTGGAATGAGATAAATACAAGCAAGGCTTGCATAGCAAGGGACTATCTGACAGCATCTATAAACCGCCTAGGCCTGAAGGAGCTCTGGGCGGCCATGGGAACGCATAACTGTTTCAAGTTACTGGTAAATAAGACAGTGAAAAGGCTGTCAGTAGTAGAGGACAAAGAAACGCTCAGGGAAAGGGCCCATGGATGGTGCGTGCTGCAGAGTTATACAAGACCCCTCCCGCAAAACTATCTAGGCGCTGGCTTCAATAGGAAAACAAAGGAAAAATATTTACGGTCCTGAATGGGTATCCTTCCAGTCCTGCTGCACCTCCTACCATGGAAGCGATTATTGGAATCAACTAAGTGCCTTCTTTGCGGGAAAGTAGAAGAGAGCATCATGCATCTATTTATGCACCTGTCGAGAATTGGATCCTGAACGACGACTGCTTCTGAAAACTATCTTCAACAACAGGAGGATAAGATCCTGCAGACAAGCAGTGAAGGCATGCCTTGGAGGAGGAGAGCTACAGCTGGCGTGCCGGTTTGTACGATTCATGGGAATGGCAGAGGAAAAAATTAAGAAAACCGGCGCACAATAAGCAGCTTTCGAACGAAGGCTCGCCATTTCCCAGAATTAGTACTCTTCATTAGGAAACGCACAACGCAAAAAAGTCGCGTTTTGGCATGGTAGTCTTCCTTATTAATATATCAAACAAATCTTCTTGTCAAGTACGGGGCACCGGGCACTTTACGGAATCGCTGTACTTATTCCGTTATAACTTCAATGATAAGGCTGCCACATCATGTCAAAACATTTAAAAAAATAAAATTAAAAAAACGTTGGTACTTTTTTCTTTACGCACAATGCACCAGGCACGTTACGAGACTGTTAAAACGAGGAAATCAAGGACTGCTCAATGCATATTGAATGAACAGATATTCCGTAGGAGTTCTGCACAAATTAGTTAGAATGGAATACGTTGCATAGATAACATAAATTGTACCATAGCTTTTTACTGTTGGATACTAATCATGATGTAATTGTGGTTTTATTTTCATGAATTTCGTTGTCGAACTATTTTGTAAAGGTTTTAATTAACATACAATAAATTACTTACTTACTCACAGTTGCTAACTTTGGACTTGGGGAACCAGCTGCAAGTCCTGGGATTGACTCAACATCTAGTGATTCTGGGCAAATCACTGAATCTCCCTATGCCTAAAAAAATAAATGAAAAAATAAATCTTGTCCAATTCCCTTGGGTTGAGTTTGCGCCAAATAAAAACTGCAAAAAAAGCCTTACTTCTAGAGAGATTACATAGTGAACATCATGGACATTTCAGAGGAAGTACAGGAAGGCAGCAAGCCTCTTCCTGGCTTGTTGCATAGTGCATGCCTAGCCCCTGACTTAACCCCAGGTCAGTAGGAAAAGTGTAAGGAGGTGTTCAGAAATTTTGCCCACTTGTTCTCAGAGACTCCATGGTTAACGCCTGCTGTGTCCATGATATAGACACAGGAGATAGTCTTCCTGTAAAAAGCCAGACTTATTGGATATCTTAATGAGTCCAGGAGTGAATCAAAGCATAGGTGGCCAAGACGTTGGACTTGGGGGTGAGTGAGCACTTGCACAGTCCTTGGGTTAGTCCAGTGGTGCTGCTGTCCAAACAAAGTTCTATAGACTTGCAGTTCTGTGTGGACTACTGTTAGAAATTGGATTTTTGGTAGGCTTGGGCGTGGGCCAAAGCCAGGCAAAAATTACCACTCTAGTCAGGATAAGGGAGTTACACATCTAAAATAACCCCTGCTCACCCCCTTGGTAGCTTGGCATGAGCAGCCAGGCTTATCTTAGAGGCAGTGTGTAAAGCATTTGCACATAACCGACAGTAATACAGTGTTCGCACCAAAAAAGGACACCACAATATCCAATATTTTGATATAATTAAGACAAGACCAAAAACGATAAGAATCCACAATACTATACTTAAAAGTTCACAGTCCCAAAAATACGCTGATTAAAAAGAGTTCCTTGTGTGGATAGCTCCGTCCGGGCTACCACGGCGTCATGAACAACAAATCCAACAGTTCTGGCTGGTCGCAGGCCAGCTATGGTGTCGGGAAGACCCGCAAACAGTACCTGTGAGAGATGCAGGGCCTTGAGGCCCTTGAAGTCACTCGCGTTGCAGGTCGAGCTCCTCTCTGATGGAATCAGGAGCGCTGGCACCGGCAGGCGTCAGGTGCTGCGGTGCGAAGTGCAGCGGTGCCGCGTGCGGTGCCCCCAGGTCACAGTGCGAGCAGCGGCTCGGTGCCGGCGTCAGATGGCGTCGCCGGTGAGACCAGGGTCGCGGTGCGAAATGAAGGCGGTGCTCGCCACGGTGCTAGCAGGCCACAGTGCAAGCAGCGGTGTTGTCGTTGCTGAAGTGCTGTCGTCGGCTGACGAACTGGAGTCGATGGCGCCGGTAGGCCAAGGCTGCGGTGCAGGATGAGGGCGGTGCGTCGTGTGACTTACGAGCGGTGCCCTCGAACCACGGTGCAAGCAGCAGCATCGATTTTGGCGGGAAGTGGCGGCGTCAGGCAGGCCAAGGCGTCCTCGTGAAGCAAGGCGGTGCGGAGTGCGGTGCCCACAGGTCGCCGTGCGAGCAGCGGCTCGGTGGCGGCGTCAACAGGCATCGTCGGTGAGACCCGGGTCGCGGTGCGGTGTTGCGGCGGTGCTCTCTGCGGTGCCAAAGCTTCGGCGTGAAGCGAGGCGGTGCAGAGTGCGGTGCCCACAGGTCGCGGTGCAAGCAGCGGCTCGGAGGCGGTATCAACAGGCGTCGTCGGTGAGACCAGGGTTGCGGTGCGGTGTTGCGGCTGTGCCCTCTGCGGTGCCAAAGCTTCGGCGTGAAGCGAGGCGGTGCGGAGTGCGGTGCCCACAGGTCGCGGTGCAAGCAGCGGCTCGGTGGCGGCATCAACAGGCGTCGTCAGTGAGACCAGGGCGGCGTTGCGGCGGTGCCCTCTGCAGTGCCTTCAGGACATGGAGTCGGCAGTGGCGTCGTAGACGTCGTCAAGTTGGTGTTCTTCGGGTGGCAGCACAAAACACACAGTCCCCAGTGCTGCGGGTCGAAGAACTTGAAGTCTTTGCTGTTCCTGAGACTTCGTGAACAGGGGGCAAGCTCTACCTCAAGCCCTTGGAGAGACTCACAAATTAGGTTGCAGAAAGTCCAGTCCAGGCCTTTCACTGCCCAAGACAGAAGCAGCCACTGTAGGTCAGCCCAGCAAAGCACCCAGCAAAGCAGTCGTTCCTTTTCGCAGCTTCTCCGGCTCTTCTTCTTGGCAGTCTTCTTGTTCCAGATGAGTTCTAAAGTTCAGGGGTCTGGGCCCCAGTATTTGTATCCAAAAATCCTTTGATCTTTCAGGTAAAGGGTGTCTGTGCCCGGCCAGAACCAGTTCTGCCTTCTCTGGTGTGATTTCCTGGCAGGAGGTGGAGACGGACTGTCAGAGGCAGACCAGGCCCTTTGAGGTGCAAGGAAATCTCCTCCTTCCGCCATCGCAGCCCAGGTCTGTTCAGCCCTTTCCTGACCTACCTAGACTATCTGGAGCCCCTCCGGCCCCCCAGCCTTCTGTCATCCAAAACCCAGACAGGCAATCCACATTCCAGCAGAGGCACACGGGATGACTGAGCAAGAAAATACCTACTTTCTAAAAGTGGTATTTTCAAACACAGAATGTAAAAATCACCTTCACTAAAAGATGCATCTTTAGATTCGGAGTTCAGGCATACTAAATTCCATTTTCTTACCGAATTCCCTGGGTCAGTTATGTTTATAAGATGTTATAAACAAACCTCCCATTCTATCCTATGGGGAACTGGTAGCCTTGCAATAGTGAAAACGAAATTGGCTGTAATTCACTATCAGGACATGCCACACACACCAGGGCATGTCCCACCTTTCACATACACTGCACCCTGCCCACAGGGGTACCTTGGGCCTACCTGAGGGGTGTCTGACATGTAAGAAAAGGGAAGGTTAGGGACCTGCCAGTGTGTGCACTGGCCAAGTCGACATGGCATTTACAAACTGCGCACAGACTCTGCAATGGCAGGTCTGAGTTACCGTTTTCAGGGCTACTCACGGGGGTGGCACAACCAGTGCTGCAGGCCCCCAAGTAGCATTTGATTCACGGGCCCTGGCACACGCAGTGCACTTTACTAGGGGCTAACAAGTAAATCAAGCATCCAATTATGGAAACACCAATTCATAACACAATTTACACAGAGAGCATATGCACTTTAGCACTGATTAGCAGTAGTAAAGTGCCCAGAGTCCTAGAACCAACACAAACAGGTCAGGGAAAAATGGGAGGAAAAAGCAAAAGGTTTGGGGATAACCCTGCAAAAAGGGCCATTTCCAGCAACTACCATGGGCGCAATGAAGTCACCAAGAAAGCACCAGGGTGCTGCAAAGTACCTGAGCCTTTTTGATTTGATCAGTAGTTACTGGCAGATTGTTTTAGCACCAATTGCCCAGGAGAAGACTGTATTTTGCACCAGAGTGATAATTCCAGTGTAGGGTAATGCCATGCAGTTTGAAGAATGGTACTGCCACTTTTCAATGCCTGGTGAGCCAGGTTGGAAGAGATCTGTGTGGCCTACCTAAATGACATTGCTGCATTCAGCAATTCATGGGAGGATGACCTGAGGCACCTTTAACAAGTGCTGGACATAATACAGAGGGGGAAACTGATCATTAAGGCAACCAAGTGGCAAGTGGAGCAGTCCACCATAGTTGACCAAGGGCATCAGGTGGGGAAATGGGAAGATTCGCCCGTTGGATGCAAAAATACAGTCTGAGTTTGAGTGGGAAGTGCCCACTACTCAGAAAGAAATGAGAGCGTTTTAGGACTCAATCAATCAAAGAAAGCTTTATTTGGCTATGTATAAAAATTGCCTTGAGAGAACATATAACAGTCACATCAATAAATATTACAATGTAACAAACACATTTAAGAATACTTAAATAAAATGCATCAAATACAATATGTGAAAACAGAAATGAGTTACAGTACCTA
This sequence comes from Calotriton arnoldi, assembly GCA_963921515.1. Taxonomy (NCBI): domain Eukaryota; kingdom Metazoa; phylum Chordata; class Amphibia; order Caudata; family Salamandridae; genus Calotriton; species Calotriton arnoldi. The sequence goes on from CAWUFW010000144.1 coordinate 5,702,440, forward strand.
ACGGCATATTTAAAAAAAGACCTTGTTGCATAACAAACATTGAAATCAGTCAACCTGGGTAAATGCATTAGGACAGCTTTACACCTAAGAAAACAACGTTTACATAAAATGATTAAAACGCATAGGTAGAAAGATTTTTGACATTTACAAAAAAAAGATAAAGTGCAAAAGTGATTTGGGTGATGCCTCATCACATGGACAACAATAGATAGAATCAGAGTTGTATTCTAGGATGCAGCAATTAGAGCCCAACCTGATGCAACGAAGGAGACTTCTCTCCCAGGGATGAATAACTGATAAGGATAAATCCAGGGCAAATTAGTTCTGCAATAAAATGGAAGCACAAACTGAAGGTTTAAGAAGCTTACATGAAGGCTCTCATGAGCTGATTTAATTTGCTGCCTAACCTAGTTTTTATCTAACTAAACAATGTTCTCAGGGTTACAAAACAGACAACCTCCTGAGGTTGCTAAAGAAGTTTTAACAAATTTCAGTCAAGGAATTCTAAGAGCATCAGGAGAGCTAAGACAATCAATAATAATGGTCGCATTGAGAGAAGCTTTACGGTTAGATCAAATTGGCAGCCATAATAATAAGAAAGCCAGCAAAATAAGATCCTGAACCTATGGAAGACCACACTCTGCATGGCAAAAAAAGTGAGAAGCGTTAGGAGGCAGACCCAATAACCTGCAACAGACCGATTTTCTTCTTGTTGTGATTTGTCACTAGAAGAGTAACTCCAAATACTAGGGTCATAGCACAAAATGGGAACACACTTCATTTTGTAAATCACTAACACCTGATCGAGAGGTTTCCATACCAGTTAAGAAGTGAAATTGAAAACAGCCTCTACAGATTAGGAAAGTTTCATGCATCTAAGCTTATGGCAAGGAGACGAGTACTTGAGGAATCAAACATAACCCCTAGATAAGAGAAGTGATAACCTCTCTCAATGATTTTGTTTTTAAAACTGCGTCATAGTCTTAGCTGTTTTTGGTCCAGAAATCAGCACATAGTTTTAGAAACATTAGTATCCATATCTAGGTTACCCCAAAAGACGACAAAAGAGTCCACAATTTTTTTCACATCTTTAGCAGTACGTAAAAGTTAAGCATTCTCTCCTGCATGAAGGAGCCCCGGGATAGCCTTATGACCAATGTGAAACATATATTGTCGCTTGGAGGTTAAATGAGGATTGATTTTACTGATTCGCAAAATGAATAATACTGGGGACAAGACACAACCCTGCCAAACCCTACTGACTAATCTAAAAGATTTGGAGCATTCACTACAAGCTCCAAATCTAACAGTAGCAGATAAGTCGATATATAAACAGTGGAGAAAGCTAGTAAGTGATGCATTGAGATCCATAAGCATAAGCCTACAATCTGAAATTACTTCCATCTATTAACACAATCAAAAGAACTGCTCAAATCTATGAAAGTGAAATGGATAGAAGCTCTTTGTAGCACAGTATACTTGTTGATGACTAAATGCAGGTAAAGGTCCTGCTTCTTAGTTCCCTAACCCTCCCTAATACTATATTGGACGTCAGCAAGAATGTTGTTCTCAGAAGTCTATGCTAGTTTTTTTTCAAAATTACCCGATGCATTTTAGATTGCTGTTTGGACAGAAAACCTGTCTGCATGGTAAAGACATGTAACGTTGCCCTGAGTGCCCAACTGTACGGCTGTCTGGATCCCTAACATTTGCTTTGAGCTCTAAGAAGCAGCCCAGGAAGGTAATATGGACTGCAGAGTGTCAAAAGGTATTTGATGAACTGAAGAAGGCACTATGCACTGCATGGTACTGAAAGCACCTGACTTCACTCAGCCTTTCATTGTACAGACGGATACCTCTGACAAAGGAGTTGGAGTGATGTTAGGTCAACTGGATGACAAAGGTAGAGAGCATCAGGCAGCCCTTATTAGTAAGGGATTACTACCCAGAGAGCAGAAGTGGGCTCATATTGAGAAGGAGTGCCTTACATAGTGTGGGCCTTGCGTAAGTTCCTCCCATATTTGTTTGGCACTAAGTTTGTGGTGCAAATAGATTATAAGCCATTGAAATGGTTAATGGTTATGAAGGGAGAAAATCCAAAGTAGTTGAGATGTTCTAGTTTTTTGCAAGGGTTAGACTTTGTAGTGGATCACAGAGCCGGACTGAGCCACGGCATGTTGACAAACTTTCCCGTAGGGTTTACAGATCTGACCACCCAACTGCTCCAGGTTAGGAATTGGTTCGGTGTTTTCTGATCTGGGAGGGGCATCTGTTGGGACAGAAAAGTCCTCTGCATGGTAAAGACATGTACCCCTGCCATGAATGCCCAACTGTATTATTGTTTGGATCCCTAATGCTGATTTTTAGTCTTAGGCAAATACGGATCATGCGTGTGCGCCATAGGCCTGTCTCATGAATTTCGGTCTTGTTGTAACAGGAGGGGCACCCAAAGTGCTAGTGCTCCCCTCATAGTGGTGGAAGACTAACACCTTCACCAGGAGATAAGCAGCACAAGTGTGGTGGTAGCAGCATAAGGTGTAGTCCTCAGTAGTAGTGAACAGGATCTTTTTACCGTGTGTTACTGGAGGGAGGCCTACAGGCTCACTCACCTTTTTAAAAGTTCCACTGCTGTGTACTTAACTCACCCTTGGCTTACAGCGTGTAGATGTGGAGTGCTGCATAGTGCAGGAGTAATAACTGTGCATTGGTTGTATGTGTGCCTGAGAAGCGTATAGTACGGGGATAGAGCAGGACTGTGTAGTACATATGAGATTACTGCATGTGCTGAGAATATGTATGCCTGTGAGGAATACATGACATGAAAGATGTAGTGCTGTGCTGGCAGTTCGTGCACAATGAAAGCATTTGCTGGGTGTATATGTGCTTGCATGAAGTAAAATTTATGACGAGTGAAGTGTTGTGCAGCACACACATGGTGAGTATAACACACCCTGGTTAAATATAGAAGAGCTTCAGTGCTGATCAATGTGTGCGACCGAGTTTGTGTACTGAATGCATGTGTACATGTAATGGTACAACCCATGGAGATACTAGTGCTGGACAGTAAGGGCCTGATTCACAGAACTAACTTACGTCAAAATCCTAAACTTACAACAATTTTTGTATTCACAGAATGAACTTACACATTTGGGTATTCACAGAATGAACTTACTACCATTTTGGTATTCACAGAATTAACTTACTCATTTTGGTATTCACAGAAGACACTTACTCATCAATGAGTAAGTGCCTTCTATGAATACCAAAATGTGTAAGTTACACAAAATGAGTAAGTTACACAAAATGTGTAAGTTACACAAAATGAGTAAGTTACACAAAATGTGTAAGTGCCTTCTGTGAATACCAAAATGAGTAAGTTCATTCTGTGAATACCAAAATGAGTAAGTTCATTCTGTGAATACCAAAATGAGTAAGTTCATTCTGTGAATACCAAAATGGTAGTAAGTTTAGGATTTTGTCGTAAGTTAGTTCTGTGAATCGGGCCCCAGGTGTGTGGTGAATGTACACTAAGTAAATGTGCGTGCAATGGTACTTTATATGGGGGACCCTGGGTTCCATTTTGGGAACACCAGGCCTGCCTGTTGAAGACATGAGGAGGAGCAGAATCCCCCCGGACAAATTTGTGTATTGCTGCATTCCTGTGAGATGGGTGGGACACACACTGGAGGGAAAAGGAAGAGACCCCCTTTACACTTCAAAAGACTGCTCTTTGATTCAGTGTTACACCACAAATGGGGCTGAAAAGGGAATCATAAAGAGTAGGGCTAGGCGTCTGGGATTAACCTTTTGATGCACATATCACTGTGGCTGACATCCAGGTATGAACTCTTGTCACTCCTGTAGAGTCTTCCCAGCCGAGGTACCTGCCAATCACTTTGCTACACATGGAGCTTAGTAATACACGTCTTTATTCGTCTGTGTGTAACTGTGAATTCCACATTCTAAAGTGACCTTCACTGCAATACACTCTAGCCATTACGTCATAGCTCTACGGAGTTCATTAGCAACCAAAATGGTTCTGTAACTGTTAATTCGCAAGACACTACATCTCTCCACCTGTTAAATGAAAACTTACCAATTTTGCAAAATATATACACATATATACATTTAAATCTCTTCAATTAATCTCTTTGGTGCTGTAATTCTTGTACCCGAACACGTCGTGGGAAGCTGAGACCTGCCACCATCAGGATCCAATATCTGCTGTGATGGTGAAGCAGCAGTCACCTGTGCTTCCGAATCAGTCCCTCCTTCACCATTGAGATCTGGTGAACAATGAATCAAACAATGAAAGTGAGAAGAGTCGCTGGTAGTAGACTTCCCAGGGCACTAAGCTGTCACCATGTGTCCTCTGGCTGATACCACTTGAAAAGGTTCTGCATCAAAGGGACCATTCGATTTTGTTTTCCTCATATGACGTGCGAGCACTCTCTCTCCTACCTGGAAGACGATGTTTTTCGAATGTCGTCTATGGGCAGCATAGGTCTTCATCTTTAGTTTCTGAACCAAGTACCTCATACAAGTCGCATCCTCATCTCTTTCTCTCTGATTGGTCCACTGAGGTATCTTGGTTGTCATTGCTCTCCTGAACATCAATGTCGCTGGACTTTCACCAGTGGTCAAGTGAGGTGTTGAACAGTAAGCCCTCAATGCAGTGTTTAACACAGTTTGTTAATTGAGCTATCAAGGGTGGGTCACTGCACAGCTTTCTTTAGCGTGCTCATAAATCTTTCAACCAGTAAGTTGGCCTGCAGCCTTAGAGGAGTGCTCTTTAGATGCTGTATTTTCAGATGCTCTAAGAAGTCTTAGAACTCCGACTATTAAAAGGTGGACTATTGTTAGATTTTAGTATGGCTGGAACTCCCCATGTTGCAAAGATGCCATCCAGTCTCTCAATGAGTCGGTCTTGAGTGGTGGTAAAGAGATCCTCAATTAATAGAAATCAAGAGTATTCGTCCACAATCACCATCAGGTCATGTCCATAGTCGAGTGGACTGAAAAAGTCAATGGCTATTCTCTCCCAGGCATGCTTCGGGAGCTCTGACATGTTTTGGGTGTGTTGAGCGCCTTGAGACCCTTACGGGTGAGTAGTCGCGCTTAACAAACACCTGATTGATTGATTGAGTAACTTTTGTAGGCAGGCAGTTTCATAGATAGCAGGACTTTAATTCCTTCTCAACTCGCTTGTCGGGATATGGAAACCAGACTCGGTCTCGAAGAGCTCGTTTAGTTGCAACGGTTCCTCAATATCCTTCGTGGGCCACTTCAATCATTTTCCGCTGCAGACTCTCCAGAATCAAGATTCTCGAATGTCACAATATAACTCCCTCTTGAGTTATGGACAGTCCATCCTTGACATTTCTGTATTTTGGATATTCACCCTCACTGGTGAGAGGTCTACTGTGCTGGTTCCGCAACTGGTGTGTAATTATATCTTACAACTTTAACATGTCACTATTGTGGCTCGTGGCAGTGATAATCTGGGGTAACAAAATGGTAGCTGGTGTGTTTGATTTTATGATGAAGTTGATATAAGCTTCAGCTGACTTGGATAGAGTGCCATGACCTTGAATAGGCAGTCTGAAAAAGTAGTCAGCTCTTGTAATATTAGCCCCCAACGTTCAATGCGAGGAATTATCTTGGGCTTTAGATTGCCAAATATTGTTAGTAAAGCTTGATGATCAGTTACCAGTGTAAAAGGCATTCCGTACAGGAATACATGGAAGTGTTCACACACCCATACCATGACTAAATATTTTTTTCAGGTTGTGAGTAAGCATGTCTGCTTGGGACAAACTCCTACTTGGATATGCCACAATATGCCTTCGAGCATTCGGGTGCCTGCTGTGCTGTGCAAGGATAGCATCTGACCCAACTGGGCTAGCCTCAACAACAACCTCTGGATGAAGTTTCAGATTGAAATAAGCCATTCCAGTAGCATTCTCAATGGCTTGTTTGATTTTCTTAAAACTGTTTTCACATTCATGTGACCGCTGAAATGAAACATTCTTTTTCGTCAACTCTCTCAATGGAGCACTTACAGTGGCAAAGTTTTGTATATATCTAGTATAGTAGCTGGCCATGCCAAGAAATGAATGCACCATTGAAACATCTTGTGGGGGATCAGCATTTGACAGCGCTTGTACTTTAGCAGGATCATGTGTCATAGCCCTATCAGAAAAGATATTGCCAAAGAATTGTAACTTTATCTTATGAAACTCACATTTATCTGCATTCAAAGGCAAACCTGCATCAGCCAGTAAACAACATACTTGTGTGAGAGCCTTATTGTGCTCCTTTTGGGTAGCTCTGAAAACCAATATGTCATCACTATAATCAAACACATTCATGACTGGCTGTATGATACATTGAATGACGCCTTGGAAAAGTTCTGAAGCTTATGACAGACCAAAGCTTAGTCTTTTGTATCGAAACAGCCCAACATGTGTAGGAAAGTTTGTAATGTACCTGCAATTTTCTTTGAATTCCAATTGATGATATCCTTAATTCAAATCAAGGCAAGAGAAAACCTTTGCACCATTTAATTGTGTTATAATATCAGGAATATGTGGACTTGGATGTCTTTCTCGTTTGATTGCTTTGTTTGCCTGACACTTATGAACGCATATGCATGCCACTCCTTCACTGACCTTTGTGGGCACTGCCACGATGGGAGAAACCCATGGCGTTGGACCAGTAGAACACTCAATGATATCATGCTTAAGTAATAATTCAAGTTCTTTTTCAACAGCATCTTATAAATGAAGAGCAATTTGTCTATGTCTTTAAGCAACATGAAAAACGTCCTCATTAATATGTAACTTTACTTTCATAATCTTAAGCTTTCCCAAACCATGAAACAACAAAGGGAACTGGCTTACTATTTCATGGTGAGCATTCATGTTGTAGTTCACAAAAATCAGTCCTGTATCAGCAGCAGTGCTGAAGCTGAGTAGACAGACACTTGACGCTGTTCCTTGAAGCACATGCATGGGTGCTTGTACCTTTGTTTTCTTGTGTTTTATCTTCGCTACAAATGAACCATGACTTTTTAAGGTTATCGATGCAGCCCATGTATACACTTTGGTTTTCGATAGCGTAAGTCGTGGTAAGGGATGAAATTGGTTATATATCTTCTCAGGCATAATGTTTATCAACACACCACTGTCGATGATGAAAGGTATTGAACAACCATTTACATTTAGTGTAATTTTTGGACAATGTTTGAATGACTCTGGTGCTTTGGCATGTCGACTTCTTTTGATTTACATTTTTCTTCACTTGCGGCCAGTCCAAAATATGCATGCTTTTCTGAGGTAAGCATAGACATGGCACAACCATTTTCTTCACTTTCACTTGAAACTGATAAGAAGAACTGTTTGAGGATGTTTTAGATGACAATCGACTTCATTCAGTGTCGATTTGTCGTACCCAACGCCTCCGATGAGCCTTGTGGGTACGCGTTGAACGTTGCTTCCTGAATGTTCTGGCAGCCATTTGTCTTTGCGTCGTGATGCACTAGTTTTTCTCTTTGTGTTGCACACTGTCACGAAATGGTTCTCCTTCCCACACTCCTTACATATCTGTCCAAAGGCTTGACGTTTGTCTTTGTGTGGAAACGAAAATCCACATCTGAAACATAATTTCTTTTTACGTGTAGTCATCGCCTTCTGTCCTTCAGTCTTTTGTTTTTACTTACTTTTTACACTTATGACTGATTCATTCTGGGCAGCTCCGGCCTCCATGTCAGCAGCTTGGTGAAAGGCACACTCTTCAGCTCTAGCAGCCATTAACACTTGTTTCAGACTCAGAATTTCTGTCAGCATTCACTGTCTGAATGAGTCGGACAAGCATCCAACAATGATCCTGAGACTTATAGCTTCTTCATCTTTAAATTAATTGAAATTACATGTTTGATGAGTGTGTCAAGTCTTTCTACCAATTCATAAATGGTTTCGCGAACTTTTTGTCATTATTGACTGAACATATATCTTTCCTAGTAAACATTGGGCATAGGATTGAACTTGAGATTCAAGGTTTCGTTAATTTGGCGATATGTGATTTCTTCATCAGACCATGGCATTTTCTTTATGACTTCCTTTACACCATCGCCAGCAAGATTTTTGAGGTATTTGATCATCTTTTTGTCATCAGTCTCTTCAAGAGCATTAATGAAATCTTCAAATGTCTCTATCTACATAGTCCATGGAGTGCCAATATTTTTCTTTTTGGCTGTATCGAATGATGATGGTGGTTTCAAGAAAGCAGCAGCATTGTAGACCAGTATAGAACTTACTGAGGCGGGATATGGCGGTCTTTCGGCCACTGTTTCTACCTCATTGTTTCTGAGACCTTGTGACGTACTGGCCTCTGGATCCTCCTTGATAATTACTGGAAACGTGATTTTCTTCTTCGTTTCCATTGGAACAACAACCTGTCACTATTCCGAACCCCTCACTGACCTTTACTCTTCAAAGACCTGTGGAGTTGTTCTGAGCCCCACTCACGGGCTTTGGTGGCTCGTCTCTTCAGGTATGGACGACTCTGTCAGCACTTCTCCTTGGGCTGCTCTAAGCAGTGCTGCGGTATGAAGACTCTCTTTAATTACTTCTGGTAAGCAGACAATTGTTTCTTGAATCTATGTCGATTTGCTTCTGGCGTATCTGTGCACTTGCTTACACCAGGTTTATCTCTGCCTTGCTCTTGGCTGTCGCTTTGTACTTTTTGACACCGGGTTAACCTTTGCTTGGCAGCACTTGTAATCAAAGCATTATCACTTCATACTAGGTATGGCTCTATGTTGCGTAGTCTGCGCAGTACCTTTATGTATTAGCTGACCAAAGGGTTCTTGACCAAAGACATGTAGAATCTCTGTAAATGCTTTAGTTTTCAACTGCTTCATAGTGGCTGGAACTGCTCTTCAACTCCACATGCATTCAATGTGGAGTCTGTACTTCGATGACGGCACACGTGGCACGCACAAGCAGTTTGCCTGGACCACGGCAAAATCTCCGAGACAGCAGTGTCAATCTTAGGGTTACTTATCCCCTATCTCACTGCCATTTGTAGCATCTTCCCAGCCGGGCTACCCGCCATTGACTACACAACACACGGAGCTTAGTAATAATCGTCTTTATTCTTCTGCCTGTAACTGCGAACTCCACATTCTAAAGCAACCTTCACTGCAATACACTCTAGCCACTACATCATAGATCTACGGAGTTCATTAGGAACCAATAGGATTCTGTCATTGTTAACTCAGAAGACACTACACCTCCCATGAGTGGTGTTGTGGGACAGTCAGCTTCGGAGTCTTGTCTGCTGTGACAGGCATCTTTCATGAGGAAAGAAGAAAGAGAGAACTGTCCACTTCAAAAAAAGCAGAACCCAACATAAAACTTCAAAGACTCAGACCTTAAATCACATTTGGTATCTGTAAAAGGACTGTAAGAAGGTGAGGTTGAGTCCCCAGAAATGTGTCATCTGCCAAACAGCCAGACAGGCTGTGTGAGAAACGGAAGCTATGCAAGACTTCTGCCTGTGACAAGGACTGGGGGCTAAGGCCTTCTATTTTCCCTGCTGGGTGATGGAACATCACCCAGGACACCAAGATCACATGCCCTAGAGCCTGGAGTACCATTGCCTGCCTGTTTGCAAAGACTAGTGTGCCCTGTGAGGGAGAGGAAAGCAATGTAGGGAACGAGGGCCAGTGGGGAGCCCTACACGAGGATTTCCTGAGCAAGGTGTGAGGTTGTGCATCAATAGGGCCATTGCTCATGTGCAGCTTCTGCTCTGCGACCCCCGTATGCCAGGAGTGGGCTGCCTTGTCCTGAGCTATATTGGAAACACACTGTGGGAAGCACCAAGCCGCACAGCTGTGCCACAGTGACCCCATAGAATAGCCTTTACATGTAAAAGTTGGAATACTCGCAGGATCAGAAAACAACTCATGTACATTAACAAGATCACATTAATTATATAGCCATACAATAACGCTCCACGTACATCAGCAGATGGAGATTATCATGCAGAGAGAAAGGATTAGGAAGAGTTAAATCAGAGCCAATCTTAGCATTGAAATCGTCGCTCAGAAGCACATACATAGCAGATGAGGGCAGTAAACAAGGCACTTAGGTAAACTGCCCACCATATTACAAAGCTTATACAAATTCTTAAATTCATGTAGTGAAACACAATTATTGTAAAAATTAAACATATAGAACTTTAACCATTTTTCCAAGAATCAAGCAATTGTGGAGTGCCTGAAAGGGAAGTGCTAAGAATACTGGCAGAGGATTTAAGAGATACACTGAACCAGGTTGAAAGTCCTTCTTAACACACACAGAAGTTGATGGAGAAGCAGCAAGGAATAATAGACTAGCCCCTCACATTCTGCATCTGATACGGTCCATGTTTCTTCAAACATAACAATGTCAAAGTCTCTCACATAGGACAAACAACTGGCCAAACTCAGCTTGGAGGCTAATCCAGCCCCATTCCATCTAACAAGATGAACAAGGCCAGTGGACATGACAGAAGAATCAGAACACGGAAGGATAATGTGCGAGGACAATATCTGTGATGGGGATGGTGCAGGAATCCATACTGGAAGCAGAACCAATGTTACTGCATATGCTAGAAAGTTAATAATTTTGATCTAAGCAATCAAGAGCCGCAGAGCGTTTGTGAGTAGGTACAGTAGAAAAGAATGAGGAAGTGATAGCTTGGGAAACATTAATACAAATAGTTCACGAAACAGGTGTAGAGGAGAGTTTATGTAAAAAAGTCCCGTCAAAAAATGTTAACTCAGTCATTTAGAGTGTCACGAATGCTATATTTAAGGAAAATATCTTTTACGTCGGCAGAATAATTAAAGTTAACAAGCACACAATCCACTTGATAGCCTATCAGAAATTTGTTTCATAAGCAAAACCCTGTGTTAGACAGCAAAGTTTAAATTGATTTCAGTGGACAACAATTGTATCACCATACTCTTAAGTTGAGTGGTGGTATCAATAGTATTAGAGGGCAAACAGAAATGTTAGTCAGAATTTTGACACAGGGATGGTCAGCAGGAAGATGCAGAGTTGAAGGTAGAGAAGAAGATATGCTGGATTTACCTATGATAAAGCAGGAGGCAGTCTGTTGTCTACCGGGAAAAAGCCTTTACAACGAAGCAATTACCATGCAGTACCTTTACCACACAGCTTTTACTGTGCATGCATTTACCACACATGCATTTTTTGGGTCTTTTATCATGCATACCATTTGCACGCTTGGTAAGTCTATTTAAGGTAAGTATATATATATATATATATATATATATATCTATGTGTATGTGTGTGCGTGTGTATGTTTATACACACACACACACATTTAAGGGTTTAGGGGAGGGTAGGGGTATAAGGTGGTAAGGATATTTTTATGGTTTAGGGCAGGGTAAGGGTATTGCGTGGTAAATATATTTTTAGGGTTTGGGGTGGATAAGGGTATTGGGTTGTAATGTTATTTTTAAAGTTAGGGGGGTAAGGGTATTGGGTTGTAAGGGTGTTTGTAGGGTTTAGGGGTGGGTAAGGGTATTGGGTTGTAAGGGTATATTTAGGGTTCAGGGCAGGGTATGGGTATTGGATGGTAAGAGTATTTTTAGGGTTTAAGTGTATTGAGTTAAAAGGGTATTTTTAGGGTTTAGGGTTGGGCAATGTTATTGGATTGTAAGGATGTTTTTAGGGTTTAGGGGTGTGTAGGAGTATAGGGTGGTGAAGTTATTTTAGGGTTTAGGGATGGGTAGCAATATAGGGTGGCAAGGGTCTTTTTATGGTTTAGGGGTGGATAAGCTAACTGTGGGACCCTATTGGCCCTGCTATATGGTGAGATGGGAATAATCCCTATATGATCCACATTTGTTTCCCCTGCCTTGCATGGCAAAACTGCATGTACTTGTCATCTTGGTTTTTGTTTTTTTGTCATGCCACACACTAATTCTATGTACACATGTTAACCTAGGCTGTATCTTTGATGATTTTTGAAAGCCCAAGTTTAGAGCATAGCATATGATGGATGAGAGGATTCTTTCCCCAGATAGCATATGTGCATTGCAGACATCTCCTAAAGGGGACGTGATAGCACTAGACACTATAGTGAAGAAAGAGGAGACAGGCTTTCATAAGATGTATCAGGGACTTACCTTTTTTTTTTTTTTTAGAGTTTTATATAGCGCGAACTAGACCCGAGGTTATCAGGTATCAGAGCGCTTTACATGAGCACCAGTTTCATTACAGATGGACACATTCACTTTTGTTAGGCACGGGGAGATTAAGTGATTTGCCCAGAATCACAGGATGTTTTCGTTGCCTTTTACATTGGACTGAAAATTACTCTGGCAGCAGCTGCTTTTAGGTAGATGGCAAGGGGTGCAGGCTAAGGCCTGCAGTATTTGTTGTTAGGGAAAGGAGTTCTTTAAACGGCACAGATTCTTGTCTCTCTTCCTGATCTCTATGAGGAAGGATTGTAAATAGTTAGGTGAACCCTACTAAAACTCACACCTCTTTGTACTTCTGTGGTGGGCACTCCACCTGGACACTGTACTGTTTGGCAGAGGTGGTAACTGACCCAAAGCAGTTCCCAAAAAGCATATCCAGAATACACATCCTTCATCTGCAAAATTGGCATAAAGATGGGAGCCAAAGACCCATCGATGTTCATTGTTGTGGACTCTTCTACCAAGGAGGGGTACTCCGCAGAGTACTCAGGAACTATTACTCAGCCAAGGATTGGTGTCACACTGACAGCCAGCTCCGATCTGAAAGAGGAATTACTAGACTGTCCTGGACTCCAAGACGTTCTGCCTGTGAGCAAGAGAAGAGAGCACCAACCTGCAGGAGAAGCTGATTGTGGAAGGGACTGCTGTAATTGAAACTGCCGTAGGATCCATCCGACAGAGACTCGCTAAGCAAAGGCTGCGAAAAATGAATGGTACTGCCGGACCAGGCGTTGCAATCTTTATCACTTAACCCCATTGTAGCTAGCAAGGTTACCTGGAGCTGTGCACTCGAGTGTTAGGCCCAACTGAAGCAGGGATATGTATAAGTACCACAAGTGGTGCAGAAGTAGACTGCATGACAGTGGCACTGTCCAAGTGTGCCAAAGGGTGAGTACCAGTCAGGAAGACCAAGTGACCAGAAAGGGATCCCGTGGGTGAAAGACTGAGCAGGTGTAGGACCGGAGATTGAGTGCTAATACCAAATGGGGAGAGCCCGAGCTGCACCTATACACCTTACCTCATAGGCAATACACTTACTTCAAAGTTGCTGTGGGTGTTCACCAAAGTTGGTGCAGGTAGTGGTGTTATCTCTAGACACATGTTTCTTATTTGAGCTCTTCAGTAGGAGGCAGAAGTACTCCTACTTCTTCTTTCCACTGATGAATTACTGAGCAACTTTGAAGTAAGTGTAGTGCATTTACCAGAATGCAATGGAGTGAACTGTGCTGGAATGAGAGGCAGTGTGCTCCCTCTCCCCTTCTGTTTAAAAGGGTACATTGAGCCAACAAGCTCACCTGGGATGCACCAGTGTGTGCCTGTGGAGTGGTTCTGTGACCTATGAAGACTTGGGCAGCATTTCAGCAACCCCAGATGACTTTCATTGCTCTCTAGTACTTCTGCTCTCTACTGATGAAGGGCTAAAATTAGAAATACGTGTCTAGAGATAACAGCACTACCTACACCAACTTGGGTGAGAAATTACAGTAACTTTGAAGTAAGCGTACTCCATTTTCCAGAATGCAATGGGGTGAAATGTGCTGGAATGAGAGGCAATGGGCTCCCTCCCCCTTCTGTTTAACAGGCTCCCTTGAGCCACCGAGCTGACGTGCTCACCTGGGATGCACCTGTGTGCCTGTGGAGTGGTTCTGTGACCTGTGAAGACTTGGGCAGAATTTCAGCAACCCCAGATGACTTTATCTACTCTCTACTACGTCTGCTCTCTACTGATGAAGGGCTCAAATTAGAAACGAGTGTAGGGATGACAGCACTTCCTCTACCAACTTTGGTGAAAAACTACAGCAACTTTGTAGTAAGCGTACTGCATTTACCAGTGTGCAATTGGGTTAATTGTGCTGGAATGAGAGAGTCAGTGTGCTCTCCCTCCTTGAGTAATTTAGTAATCCTGCCTATCTTTAGGGTGAATAGGGAAAGATATAGCTGCAGATGCTTTGGTTCATTGACAGCTTGAACTCCAGGCAGAGAACACACTGAGAGAGGCTGCTGTGCGGCTCTAGCAGCTCGAACAACCAACTTGTCCACAGCACCCTGGTAGTACAGAGTCTTAATAATTTGCTTTTCCAGCATAGGCAGAGTAGATTGAGTACATTTTCTAGTTACCCAAGATTGACCATTGTTTTTAAGTTCTAAAAGAAAAAATACAGTTTCCCATATCTGTCATCTGGTACTTAAGGCTTATACAAAATGATTTTTCAGGAGTTTCAGCAGCTACCGGAAAAGATCATGGTGAAGATAGTCCTGGTTTAGCAGAGCGGTCAAGGTGTAAATTCAAGATATTGTGTAGTAGAAAGACCAATGATCTCAGACAAGTTCTGAATCTTCACGTATTCATTGAAGGTACATATGTAAGAAGGTTATCTTGCAGGTGCTTAGTACTTTTTTCTTTGAAATAACCTTCATTATATTTTTGAACTCGTTTTTATTAAGTTTTACCGAAATAGTAAAATTGAATCTAAATCATGTGATTACAACATTGATTCTATTCATCAGATAATAGCATGCTAAACGAAGCCTAGCATTAGGCTGTGCACAAGGATTGTGACATTTACTCTTTTTAATACAGTAAAATGTATATCAGGAATCGCGTAGAATGGTGCAATTAGGGTTTAGGTGTTGCATATTTTCTATTCGTGAAACACAAATGCACCAGACATGAAAGTAAAATAAATGCTTTTTAGATCATTTCAAGAACGAGACAGGCTGCTTTAAACTGGCTACGAAGGGTCTCCTAGGGAAAGGCAGCTGAATCATGCGGCGTGCTGTATTTTAGCAACCCAACAGGCATGCTTGTTGGGAGGAGGGTGGGTGGAGTGGAATTGTACTGCAATGGCTCAGCAGTTGAGGATGTAAAGCCCATCTGAAGTCAAACAGGAGAGAACTGCACCGAGGGATAAGACCAAATCCTGTTCTCTGGGCAATGGGCTGTTCAGAGGAACTTGATTTTTTTTTTTTTTAAATCGTCTTTATTGTTTTTTCACAATGTGTGCATAATATAATCTGCCAGCATTATCATACAAAACAGTACAGTGACATTTACACTCTTGACGCTTGGTGGGCAACCAGGCGCTTCATATTGGTGACAGAAAGAATAAAGACAAAGAAAACCCTATCTAACAATTGTACACGTCTATGCATGTAGGCCACTTTACAATCAGAAAATAAAGGAATTGACACTCTTTTCCCATCTCCATACCTCCACACCAAACGATTCATAAAACACAAATACAAACTGTACGATCTCAACTAACCCATATACGTTATGCGATTCAGGTCGTCTATGGACCAGGGTGACTGCTTACATGTGGACCCCTTAAAAAAGGGGGGGACAGCAGGAGCGGCGAAGGGGGGGGAGACAGGAGAAAGAGAGAGAGAGGGGAGGATGTAGCATTTATCGCATTGTCACATTCGCAAGAGCCGGAAATCTTGCTTGGGTAGGCTTGGACCTGCCTGGTGCGGTGGCCATCTCGACTCGCACGCTGTTATGTGGTGGCATGTTCTTGCATGTGCCTAGCAGAAAATGCCTAGCAGAGGATGCCCATTCAGGCTAATGAGGTGCTAGATGTATTCAATTTGCCTTCCACGAAAGATAAATAATCCTGTCATTGCATGGGGTTGGCCTGTGGGCGGTCTCGAGGCACCTTCAGTGTTTGTGTCGTGTGCTCCGCCACCAATGCCTTGCGGAGATCCAGTAACCATGTGCGCGTGCTGGGAGCTGCACTTGATTTCCATGACATTGCTATTCTTCGCTTTGCTAACGCCAGAGCTAAATCTAGGAATTTATTAAGGTTTTTTCTTGCAGCCGTAAGCTTGGTGATGCCAAGTAAGAAATGAAGGCCTAGTACGGGAATCATAATATCCGTTGCATCCCCTAATGTCGCCGCGACCTCGTTCCAGTAGGCCCCAAGGCAAGGGCATGTCCAAACAATATGTAGGAACTTTGCATCCATCCTCGAGCAGCGAGGACAAATGTCAACAGACGTAGGATACATGCGGGACAACCAGTACGGCGTTAAGTAAGTATGCTGTAAATAATTGAACTGCGTATATTTCAATCTAGCATTCGTAGATACAGTTTGGGGTACTCTACACACTGCTACCACTGCTTGTCACTCACGACAACTGACAATTCGGAATCCCAGTACGCCCGAAGCTTTGTCAGTAGAGACCCAGGACCAGGTCTCAGGAAGCTATATAGTGCTGTCACTGCATGCTTGCCCTTCCTATGTGTGAGCAATGTCTGTAACACCTGTGACAGGTCCGGTTCTGACTCAACGTTTCCCCATATTTGGTGGAATTGACGCGCTAGTAGCGTGTAAAGCATAAATGTACCCTGCATGATACCGAAGTCCTCTATCAGGCCTTCCAGACTCTGCAATTGTACATTCGTGAATAAGTCGCCCCAGGTGTCCAGTCCTACTTCCGCCCAGGATTACAATTCCGGACAGGTATGACAAACAAAGGTCCTCGGTAGAATCTCCAGTGGCAGCGCGGGTGCATACAGCATTGCCTGGGTGCTGGGCATCACATATCTCAGCCAACTACGTCTGGCTGCAGACATTAGCAGGTTGCCTTGCTTCTTTTGTGTCCGAGTGATAGTGCCCGATAGACATTCTATTATGGCTGTATGCCTTAAGGGTAGTGCCCAGCTAGACATCTCTGTAAGCTAGGCACCCGCTAGCCATCTCATTGGCCACAGGAGCTGTGCGGCAGCATAATAGTGCTCATAGTTTCGTGCCCCCAGTCCTCCCTCTGCAAGTGGTAGATACAATTTACGGAGGGCCAGTCGAGACCTGGAGCCTCCCCATATGAGCGCCACCAGAATCACCTCGAGGTCCTTAAATATGCTCCTAGGCAGCCTGTGAGGGCAGTAAAAAAGTAAAGTAGCCTCGGAAGAAGCAGAATTTTAGCAATGGCCACTCTTCCCATAGGGGACAAGGGTATACCGCGCCAGAACGCCAGCGTCGCTCGAGCTCTTGATATTGCCTTACCCAGGTTCCCGTCTATGACGTCTGCACTAGTATGATAGATCTGCACACCCAGGTACTTGAAGGTGTCAAAAGCCCATTCCAGCGGGGTTCTAGGCATGCCGTGTCTCTGGTCAGGCGGGATCACTTTCATAGGAAAGACTACCGATTTGGGCCAGTTCACCCGAAGGCCCGAGGCCTGAGCGTGGGCATCCAGGAGTGCCATCAGGTCATGCAATACGGTATCCTCCCCCGGAGGTAGACCAGTGCATCGTCAGCATACAACGAAATTACATGCCACTGCCTGTCTGCATGGATACCCCAGTCCAAGACCTGCTGTCACAATTTACATGCTAAGGGCTCCATAGCAAATGCAAATAAGATAGGCGACAAGGGGCAACCCTGTCTGGTGCCTCGCTCAATAACAAACTTAGGGGATATGCCATGACCTGTTCTTACTCTTGCCTGGGTGTTAGTGTATAGTATGCGCACCCAACGCAAGTATTTGGGTCCAATGCCAAACTTACCCAGCACAGCCAACAGATACTCCCACCCCAGGGTATCGAATGCCCTTTCGATATCCAAGGCTGCCAACCAGGGGGTGTAGGCCTCCGTACGAGCCCAGTCGAGGAGCCGGAACAGACGACGCAAGTTCAGTTCGGTGCTTCTCCCCGGAATAAAACCATTTTCATCCTCATGTATTAAAAGGGATGCCGTTTTTATGAGTCTGTTAGCCAACACCTCCCCCAATATTTTGTAATCCGTATTTAATAAGGACAGGGGGTGATATGATGCCATCTGCAATGGATCCCTACCCGATTTGGGCAGCACCACTAAAAGCGCCTCTCGCATGGATGCTGGGAGTTCTCCTCTTTCATAAGCGTCCTTATAGACATTCTGCAATTGGGGTACAAGCGTATCAGAGTACACAGAGTAGAACTCCGATGGCCAACCATCTGCACCCGGCGACTTACCCGCCGCCAACTGTTTAATGGCGTTTAATATTTCGTCTTCTGTAATATCTTCCTCCAATGAATCATATTGGGGCTTCGTAACTTGCTATAGCTGCGCCGGTGCTAAAAAACGTATGTGGGGGAGGCTATCCGCGGCTGGCGCCCTGTACAAGTTTGTATAGTATTTATAGAATGCATCATTAATTGCCGCCTACGTGTTCACCAGCACACCCTCGCCATTGTATAACGCTGTGATTGGAGGTTAGGAGGCGTCGGCTTTTAAGAGCCAAGCTAACATTTTGCCCGCTTTGGCGCCCTCTGTGTGCTGTTGGGCTAAGTAGTGTTTTGTAGTCCAGCGCGCATAGACTGTCTGAGGTCTCCTTATAAGCTAGTCGTACCTGGGCCAGCAGGGGGGTCGCCAGAGGGTCCACAAGCACCAGGTTTTCACATCGCTTAATTTCTGCCTCATGCCTACATAACTCAGCTGAGAGTGCCATTCGTGAGCCGTACGTCGTTTTGATAGCATGTCTCCGAGCAACTATTTTAAAGGCATCCCACTCTACGCCCCTATTGGAGGCAGTGCCTGTATTCTCCTGAAAGTTTGTGGTAATCATTTGAGAAAGAGTAGAGCGGTACGCAGTATCCCTTAGCGCAGCTACAGAGAGTCGCCAAGTCAGAATCCTAGCTCTGCAGGCGCCCCATGCAAGATGCAGCTGCAATGTATTGTGGTAAGAGAGCGTCAGCGCTGAATATTTTGTTTGCGATACCCTAGTTAAAGCTTCCATGGAGCAATATATTGCATCGATCCGCGTGTGCAGATCATGCAGCGAGGAGTAATGGGAGTATGTGTGCACTTCAGGGTGCTGGCTACGCCACACGTCGCTCAGCTCCATGTGGTCTGCCCAGTCTCTTAGGTGTCTTGAGATCTGTATGGATTGCGCACCGTGAAGGGGCGGGCGTGAGCAGTCCAGGTCCAGATAATATGTACTATTATAGTCCCCCCCCCCCCATAGTGTCGGTGCTGTAGGGTCAGATAGCAAAGATGGCGTGAGTGAATGTAGGAACTGCGCCTGCCCAGTGTTCGGGGCATTTAGGAAGACTAGCGCAAGCGGGGCTCCATCTAATTGGCCCTCCAGGGTCACATAGCAGCCCTGAGGATCTATTTGAGTATGTGCCACCTTGAGGGGTGTGCCTGGCGCCACCCATATAAGGGGCCCCTAGCATAACCGGAGTATGTGGTGCCTATTACCGTACCTCTCCAACACTTGCCCAGTGAGGCTAATGTCTGTGTGGTAAGGTGTGTCTCCTATATTAGCGCAATTGAGACCTTGTGGGTGCGCAAATATTGGTAAACCTTATGTCTTTTCACACATCCCGCAAGCCCCCTCACGTTCCAAGTTAAGAGTGTGTACTCATTATTAACCATTTTAAAGAAGGAAGGGGACTCTCCATCCTACCTCCCTCCATCAACCACCCGACCCACCCCCACATCCCCCCACCCGACAGTCATCCCGCTGTATATCCTATTATTCAAATGCATCCCACGACCCACACAATAAAAAACAAAGATCGTTGTGAACAATAATAACATTCCCCTAACTCCCCACCCAAGACCTACTTGCCAACGGGCAATTGGCCACTTGCACTGAAATGCCATTAAAATTATGGTAGAACAATTGCTATCTCAGCTACTGAACGTTATCTGGGGGCGCAGCTATAACCCAATCTCGGCTGACTTTTGGCTGCCATCATTTAATCAACTTTATGATGTCTCATAACTCCCCCGAGCCCAGAGCTGAAGAAGCATGAATCATTAGGGCAACCCACCCCTTATTATCTAATCAACTGCCCATCAATTGTGTATACACATAAAAAAGGATATACAAAGAGTCCACCGAGTTCACTTGCAGATTGGTCAATCGTCGCGGGTTCAGCGTCCCAGAGTTCTGCAGACTGCAGGGGGTCACCCGACTTCATTTGCCAGTTGTGGGGTCATCTCCGGACCGTCTCCTTACAGTTCTGCGCTTTGTGAGTCTGTTAAGGATAGCTGGCGGTCTTGCCCATCATCCGATTCCGACTCAGATCTCGCTGATGCCACAGCAGTGTTGAGGTGTACCGCCGTTTTTATGGCTTGTGCCCTCTCTGCCGCCACTTGTTTCTTGGTGGGCCGTTGTATTTTAGGTCTCCCCTGTCGTCTTTGTGTGCCTACTGACTTCCAGGGCAATTGTGATTCTGATTCTGCCAGAGTGGTAGGGGAAGGATGTGCGAAACCATGCTGTTCTATCCAGAACCAGGCTTCCTCAGGAGTGGAACAGTACACATTGAGATCTTTATGTCGCATGCGAAGTTCAGCAGGGTACTGCAGGGCATATGGTATCTGATGTTCCCTCAAGCACCGCTTGACCTCCATGTACGAGGATCTACGGTGCTGGACAGCCAATGTATAGTCATGGTAGATGTGCACTGTAGCATTCTCTACCTGCCAGGGGCCCTTAGACCTGGTCATCTGTAGAATATGGTCCCTGTCCCTATAATTGAACAATCGTGCCACCACTGGTCTTGGTGGGTTACCCGGACGCGGAGGGCCTCCCGGGACCCTCGGCGCCCGCTCAATGGAGAAGAATTTTGAGACCCTGCCCTGTAGGATTACATCGGAGATACAGGTTTCTAGATACAGGTCCATAGCTGGTCCCTCTGTTCGTTCTGGCAGCCCTACTATGCGGATATTGATCCTGCGGGAACGACCTTCCTGGTCTTCCAGCCGATTCGCCAGGTAGTCCACCTCGTTCTGCAGGGATTTGAGTTGGTCCGTAGTCATAGACACAGTGAGGCGCAAGGCTGCCAGTGCAGATTCTGACTCCTCTACTCTGGCCTTGAGTTTCTTGTGGTCCGCTCTCAAAAAGCCCATATCGAGGCATAGTGTATCTATTTTAGGACCTAACTTGGTCCTAATGTCCAGTATTGCGGCCATCAACTCATCAAATCGATGCAAATGGCCTGGTGGAGTACTTGTATTTGAAGCACCTTGTTGTGCGGCAGTCCCACCAGCCGCTGCAGACGTAGACGTTTCAGGCTGCTGGGGCTGTGATTTGTCCACATGTGGCTTTCCAATTGCGCGTCAGGACACTAAACAGACCCTCTAACAATGTAGATCCTGGCCCTGCCGCACCCAGCTGGCCTACACGCCCCTGATGGGGGGACCGCAGTGCGCCACACTCACTGCATCAATCGCGGTGTGCCCAGTAACGTAATCCCCTTATTCTGCTGTTCCCAGGCTCCGGTGCGACAAAGCATTGGCGATGTAGCCGTACATGCGGGTGAGGTGGGTCACGCTGTGCACAGCAGTCCGCTCTGTACGGTGCCTTGTATGTAGTCACTATTCAGGGAAGTTTCTTGCTGCCCAGAATACGTTGACCGTAAGCGTGGCAGGGAGGGTTCTCGATTCGTTCTGGGGGCCCCCCAAATGACTTGCGATGTCACCTACACCGTTAGATAATCCCCTCAATTGTACTCACGGCTGCGTCAAGGCTTAATTCAGTGTCCCGCTCGGTGCTTTTTTAGACAGGATGCATCCCCATTTTTAGGCCCATGCACTGATCTTCTCCCTAGTGGTCCCTTGGGCCCAGCGCAGGGCTCCGGAGCTTTACTGCAGTTGATTTCCCCCCCCTCCAGGTGCAGGGGGGGGACAGCAGGAAGGAGCGCCCAGCCGCGATGTTAGTGGGGACTCACCGTGAAAGCAGTCCAGCCCCTCGACAATGCGCTAGGTTTATGCAGGCCGAGCAGGCCTAGCAGGATCCTCGGCGACCGTTGCGCAGTTCCTCCAGCTCAGTTTAGCCTTGGCTCCCAGCAGATGAAGGGAGGAGGGGGAGGGGAAGAGCCTCTGTATGCCGCCATTCTGACAGAGGCTACCGGCCTCACAATCTTCTGGGCCCCAAAAGAGGGGGGTGGGAGGCAGGGTGCATCGAGCAAATCCAGGCCCAGCTCTCCCCAAGACGGGCCAGGCGCCGGCCGCAGGAACCGCAGCAGAGGATAGGGATCCCGGGGCGCTCTCCACTTGAGAGCGTATGTGAATCTATGGTCCCTTCCAGCCGCCGCACTTAGTTCCGGGAAGGGGGGAGAGCCACTACCTCCCATGTCGCCGCAATCTGCGAGCCGCTCCGCCTTCCCCACCTCCATTGTCGACAGGCACCGGAGTAACAGCAGAGGGCCGCGGCCGCCCGTGATCACGGCGTCGCGCCTCGGGCATCTCTCCTACTTCAGCGTTACCCTGGGCTCAGGGGGGTCAGCATGCGCACGGGGGGGGTTCCTCCACACTTAAACCCCGGATGAATGCATCATTGCACCGGGCTACAGGATATTTTTTGGCAGGCCTTCCGCGGAACTCAGCAAAGTGCATCCGCACTGGCCGCCATCTTGGCCACGCCCCGAGGAAGCTTGATTATAGTTAGTGTGAGGACTGTAAGTAGGTGTTCAACGATGGCTGTAAGAGTGCCCGCTGCAGTCACCGCTGTTGCCGCCCATGGGGGTGAAATGTTATCTTTAGGTGTCTCACCCAAGGCTATCCAATTTCCATCCCACTCTCTAGCTATTGGATATTTGAAAAGGCCTTTGATCTCCTTATGATGAGCTTTTACTCTCTACTTGAGGCCAAACTGTAGATAAGGGCGGCGGTGTCCCCTTCTGTCGCAAAGTAATCACACAATTGCCCTAGAGGAGGCCTAAATCCATTTTTCTTTATTTTCACAGGGGAAAGATATGCTCTGTGCAAGATGAAAAATGTAATCTGTTTAAATCTAGCACTTTGAGAAACAGCATGTGGATATGAAAGTACCCTGACACACTCTTTCTCATTGTCTGACATCCGTATTTAGGTCTCCCTAGTATCTACAAATGTTGTAATTGAGTGTGCCCTTAGCTCCACAGCACTCTATACAGCCGACTGACGCATTGTTTCCCATATAGTGTTATAGCTTATAGTGTTTGCATGTGACTATGTCACTGGTTCCGAGTCAGATATCGCACTTGGTTCTGAGTGTGTGAAGGATTAGGCATATGTGAGAAATTGAAGGAATTCTCCTTTGTGTAATGCGAATTGGACCTGGAGTGATTGGATTGGTAACAAATGTAAATGCTGAAATACGTCTCCCAAGGTTTCCATGCCAGTCCTCTCCCACTGTACCAGGTTCCTCTCACCGAGGAGTCATTGCTGTCCTGGGAGGCCCAGGAACGCTACATTTGAAGCATGAAGGGTCAGGCATTTTGTAAGCAATTGGCTGAGGGCCAAACTGGGGTGTGCCACCAGAACCAGCCGATGAACCACGATCTGGCCTGGACCCCGGCAGTACCATTTTAAAAACTTCAGGCAAGAGAGCATAGGCAGGTTAGTCACTTCTGTTTCATTTAAAACTATTACACACCAGAAGGAGTAGGGAGTAATAAAAATTGTCTCTGTCTAGTGGTGGCACGTGCTGTGTGTCTTAATACTGCCCTCACTCACACAATTGTGTGACATGCTTCATCATAGGGCTGCTACCAAACACCCCAGCTGTTGTGCTCCAGAGCGGCTGGACTGGTCACACAGTCAGTGGTGTGTTAAGAGCTCAATCTCGCCTCAGCAACAGACAGCAGGCATAGGAGGCGTGGGGAAATAGCGGGCAGCTTTGGCAGCGTACACCAGCTAGCGGGCTCGGGCGCGCTGCTCTCCTCCCGACTTATTTTTTCTTCTCTTAATGTTGTATTCCCTTATTTACTTCCCTCAAAATGTATTTAGAGGCAGCTTCATTTATTTATTTAATTCATTCCCTTTCCAGGTCTAGGGGCTCGATCGCCTCTCAGCATATGCTCAAGCCATACCTTCTGCGCATGCATACTTTTGCTAAATAGCAAGCACTCGCTTGCGCTATACAGTGAAATGCCACTGGAGAGCAACATTAGTTTTGTGTGTAAAGTTCACCACAGCATATGTGTAGTTTATGTGGTAGCCAGGTCTAATGGCGGACCTGAACTTACTCAATCAGGGCACAGGCGTTCACTGGGCTTCTATTTCCGGCTCTGCAGCCTCTACCTACACTAATTCTGTGGAAGTATTTGGTGTTTTGGAAGGGTGATCTGAAGGGACGGTCCCAAAAATGGCTGCACGCAAGTTGAGGGATGGTCCTTCCACGCATCAGCGAGTTGCATTCCTCAATTTCTGTTATCCTGCTTCGCAATTTAAAGGTTTTATAAGGCTATGTCTGCGAGGTGGGTGTAGGCGCAGGACGCTATCAAAGAACAGTGCGTGGGGATGGACTTGAAATGATCGTTGTTATATAGATTTCTAACCACCAGCTGCAGTGTCAGATGGTTGTCTTTTCGATCCGCTTTCAGTATTTGAGATTTTTAAGGTTCCGGTTGCTTTGCTGTCCCTCATGTTGCCAGGGGATTGGAAATGTGGACAGGTTGTACCTCTTCTCCCCTGTGGGCCCATTTATAGTGCATGTTCTGGTGGTCCTGTGCATAAAGTCCACCTTGTCTGGATGTTTTTGTCCTTTGCGTGACTTCTCCAGGTCGTCCTGGCTGAAGGTTGGAAGGTTTTCGCTGCCCATTGCATTTCCTGTTTTTTGTTTGAGCTCACACTGTTGATCTTTCCTAAGGGGTTGTCTCCTTTTGTCGTCAATGGCTTTTTTCTCCCATTTCCGGTGGTAGGGGACGTCCTATATCGGATCCTGTTGTACCACAGGTTGGGGCTGATCTTTAGTAGGGTTTCGCTGCCTCTACTTTTGCTCTGGGCCAGTCCATGTTCACCCTCTGCCTCACAGGACTTCCTTTCAGACTTTGGGCTGCTGTTGCCATTTTTTCATGACCATGGGGCCCTTCTGCCTGAGCCGGACTCATTTGGTAGTGTTGGCTCGGGTCCTCTCTGGTTTTTCGTTGCCTGGTGGGTTTTCTCCTTGGTTTGGCCTTCTGGGGCAAGGTTCAGGGCCCTGTGGGCTTTCCCCATAGCATCTGGAGGAAGAGCTGTTTTTATTTGCCCATGGGTTGCCTTACGGTCTAATTCATTCTTTGTGCTTTTTGTGCTTTGGGCTGTGTATGAGAAGCTCTTAGTCCTTTTCTGTCTATTCAGATTCTGGATTTCAGGACATGTTGTCCTGGTCACTTCCCTTTTGCAGTTGGACACCTGGTGGAGGTTCTGCGTCTGCCATTATCTTCTGGCTCCCACTTCTGTGGTTCCTGGGCGTCTGCCGGTTATGAGTGTCCCAGTGTCGGCTTGATTCCGCATTTCCAAGGTCAGTGGTCCTGTTGATTCCACCCTGTGGTGTCGTTCCTCAGATGGGGTTGCAATGTTGGATCCCATTGTTCTGCCTCTAGGTCGGTTTCGGGCATCCTCATTTCCTTGGGCCTCCACTTCCGGGTAGCTTTGTTATCAGTGATGGCGGTGCTGCTCTCCTCCTTGGCTAGTGCCTCTGGCATTGGAGTTATGGGGTGCTCCCCCATTCTCTTCTCTTTCTGCAAGCCTTTTAGTTCCCTCTGGTCCCATTTGTGCTTCAGGGATTTTACCGGATTGCTATAAGTGGTGCATCTACGGTTGGCCACTTTTGCAGTCCGTCATTACTCTGGTCCTGGCAGCAATTTTGGCCACCATTGGCTTGGTGGTTGTTTTTCTTTTTCACATCTTTTCCCTTTTGCTGGCCTATCATTCTACGTGTGTCTCTCTCTACTGTGTCCGCTTCCTGAGGTTGCTTGTCAGTCTGTCGCCTGATCCTCGCCCCTTTGCCTGTGGCTGTTTGGCGGCTTCGGGGGTTCTCTAGGTTGCCAGGCCTGGCCAAATGTTTGGCTTGTGCTTCCGCTCTTCCTCAGTCTCTGCTGGCGGTGGAGGTGCCGTTTTGTTTGGGCAGTTAGATTTTGGACTGCTCCTTGCTCCATTTTTACTGGCCTGGTTTCGGTTTCTTGGTGGGTTGTTCAATTTTTGGTGGGGCCGTTTCTGCCCTCACTGCAGGATCTCTGGGGGGTTCTCTTGTCCCAATGTCGGTTCCTCCTCTGGGTTGGTTGGCGGTCAAGGGATTGATGGCATCCACTTCTCTCATGGTTCCTTGGGCTTATTTCCACCTGCCCTCTTTCTTCCTTTTTCTATTGTCCTATGGGGAGCCAGCCCTTGGGGTTTCGTCTCCCCAATGCCCTTCTCCTGCTCTGATTCGGGATTTGGGTTGGTGGCTGTTCAATCCCACCTTGGCGTGGAGAAGTCAATTCCTCCTCCGTTGTTGGTTTCCACTGTTGCCGTGCTGGGGGGGCCCCTTGAGGGATTTTGGTGGTTGTGGGCTTCTGGTCCCTGTGGTCAGGGTTATTCCTCTTTTTGATGCGAGTTGCCTGGTCTTTGGGAGGCAGTCTTGGTGTTTCAGGCTCCAGTGCAGGGGGCGATTTTGCTGTTCTGTCCTGGCCTTCGGGTGGAGGTCTTTGCTCTTTGGATGTACAGGGGGTATGTGCCCCTCATCCATTTGTTCTTTGGGGGTAGCTGCCTCTTCTGGCATGGGGGCTGTTTCCATTTAAGTTCACCTGTGTTCTCATGCCAGCTGTTTGCACCGCTGTCTGCCCTACTATGTTCTGGCCACTCTGGGTTGGTCCTCTTCCGGTCTTTATATCTCCTGTTTGGGGGTTCTGTGGCTGGGTCTTTTTGCCTCTCCCTCCTTTGCCCTGTTTCCAGGGTTCTTTTTCAGAGGTAGTCTGTCCCCCGACTTGGTTCCCTTCCTTTCCCCTTATCCGGGGGTGTGGCTGCTTTCCCCTTATCCGGGGGTGTGGCTGTTGGTTGGGGTGACTCTGGGGGGTCAATGTTTTTCTTGGCCCCTTTTTGACCTCTTCATTTTTGTTTCCTCTGTTGCTCCCCGTTGCTCGACCATTGTTGGGTTCCCGGGGATCTCGTCCCCGATTTGGTTTTCTGTGGTCTCTTTCCTCCATCTCAGTCTATTGCATATATAGGCTTGGCACTTGAGCATGTCACATTGGAGCCTTGGGCACTCTTCTTTGTTGGCACCAGGTGTTCAGTGGTTCATTTGGGATT
Organism: Calotriton arnoldi; assembly: GCA_963921515.1. Lineage (NCBI taxonomy): Eukaryota > Metazoa > Chordata > Amphibia > Caudata > Salamandridae > Calotriton > Calotriton arnoldi. The sequence continues at coordinate 5,729,686 of CAWUFW010000144.1, forward strand.
CTACTATTGCATCTTCTGCTGCAACGGGTGCTCCTGTTGAGCAGTGGTGTGTGGTTCATGGGGTAGATCTGGTTGCAGGGGTTTGGGTTATGCCTATTGAGTTTTTTGGGGGCTGTGCATGTTGCGTCAGCCTTTCCCTCTTGGCTCCTCTGTGGGCTGCTTGTTCTGCTTATCGGGGCTCTGGCGCTCCTCTGGATGTTTGCCTCTTTGGTGGGGCATTTGTTTCTGGGTCTTGACTTCTTTGCTAATTTCTACAGTTCTTGTTTCGCCCTGGGACTTGCCTCCTGTTTTTCAGGGTGAACGTTTTTTCCCTTTTTCTCTTGTGGTGGGTTTGCTGCGATTGTCTGTTCGCTTTATGTTGGCCGTTCCTTTAGCTCGAGGTTTGGGATAGTTCAAGGCTTTACTGGTGTCCTGTCCCACTTTACGGCATCTGCCTGGTAGGTTGGTTCTGATATTGGGTCGGGTCTTTGTTCTTCCAGTTTCTTGGCAGTCCTTTCCGACAGGAGCTTCTTCCTGTTTTTCCTGGTGGGGGTGTTGGTCAGGTCCTCTCATCTTTGGTTGTGCAATGGACTCTCCTGTTTTGTTTGCTGTGCACTTCGGTTCTTGCTTTTCTCCTATTCTGTTAGTATCTTCTGGGTGGGTTTCCTCGTGGGTCCCGGTAGCCCCTTCTCCTCTCTGTGGAGGGGTGTGGCTAGCTTTTTGTCAGTCTTCCGGATCTTTGGGTCTGGCTCCTCCTGTTCAGGTTCAGTGGTGCTCTTTCTGTTCGGTTTCCTCTTCCTGGCTTGTGCTGCAGAAGTTCTCTCTCCAGGTTATCTGTCGGGCGTCTTCTTGGCTGTCGCCTCATAGATTTGTTTGCTGTTATTCGACTATAGCTGTTGCATGCTTTGATAGCTGCTTTTGCGATGGGTTTTGGGTCTGCAGCCCTTTAATGAGGTTGTTATTGCAGTGGGGTTTCTTGCTGTCTCTATCAAGCTTCTTTTTTGTTTTGGGATGGTTAGGTCCTCATATTGGAATGACTGTGACGAGGAGGACCTATGGGGGGGTAATGTCCTATTACTTACAGGTAATCTTCATTACCCCGATTAAATGTCTCCTTGTCCCAGTCATGCCCCCTCCCCCCCTCTTTTGTTGTGTCTGGTCTTGCTACTAGTACTCATGAAGGTGGGTGGGAGGGGCCTTTCTATGGAAATTAAAAAAAAATACTAGCGTGTTAGAGTGCCTGTCAGGAGGCGGGACCGCCTCATATTGTCATGACTGGGATGAGAAGGACCTTAATCGAGGTAATGAATATTACCAGTAAATAATGGGACATTACATTCTTACATGTTTTGTACAGTACACATCACGGTGCGAATCCTGGCGCACTAACGCACTAATGCTGTTTTTGGTTACGCTATTTTGGACTTCCCACATACGACACACACTATTGTCTGTTTGACAGACAGCGATGTGGAATTATTTAAAATGTTAAATATGTATTATATTGTCTATGAGAGGCTTTCACAGATATTACTTATCTAGGATAGCACTGAAAGATTTAGAACAAATAAAAACAGAGATGCCTCTGATTGGGGAAGAAAGAGATGAGCCTTCCAATACAAGGTCAGATTTTGTTTTCCAACTAGAAACAATCTTAATTGCCTCAATTTTAAGTCACCGAATTATGTGCCAGGTTTGGCGACCAAGAACCCTTGTGTTTGGCGGGTGAGTTCCTGATAGTAACAAATGAAAACCATTAAAGTGTATATTGACTTGGGTCTCCTTACCACGATTGTATCTTTGATCTCATTCTTAGCAGAGAGGCCCCAGATTTGAATGTGCTTGGCATTGCAGAATTATTCCATCTAGCGTACGGTTGTAGCAAACGTACATCCCATGTGTCACTTGTTCTGTAGACAGAAAGGAGAGTTCAGTGTTCCGTGCTGTTCCCCTGGCACTTTACATGGGCCCTATGATCGGAAAGGGAAGAACGCACTCCTAGGCAAATGATTGCGGGCTATAAAATGCTAGCACGTGCTTCATGGGAGTTTTTGTAGCTTCAGATTGCTCTGCTAAGCACTCTGCCCCAGCTCCCGCAAGCTTTTCTGAGGCTTCCTACACAAGCACTTTTCTCTGTTCTCGCACAACGGGGAGGCAATGGTTGCTTAGATTCCATGCAGCATCCAGGCGTTCTTTTTTGCTACTTCTATAACAAAGCGTATAAAGTGAATAGGAGATGTTATACAATTCTGTTTTGCCTTTCTGAGCATTCTTTGTTTTCACATTTGCGTTGATTGTTTTATACTTATGATGAATGCATCTTCTTTCTGTTTATTCATCTTTAAACTTGGAGTCCATTCCCACACGTCTTGATCAATGACATCTCCTCGGGTGAGCATTCTTCACTGTGGTGTTTCTCACTTTGAAGCCCCTCTGCTGCCTAAGCTGTCTCAGTGAGCTTCAAGCGCTGTAATAACAAGGGAATGTCTAGGTACTGAAGCATAAAGTGTTTGGATTATCCAACCAGCTTATCCTTTGCTCCCTCTTCCCTCCTGCTTCATTTATTTTAATTTTAATACTTTGTATGATAGCCCAGCAGCTTCACACTACTACTGGACTGCTGACTTCCCCACCTGTCATTACCTCTTGCCCTCTCCTCTCCTTCCCATTTTCTTTATTTCAATAAGGGCCCAGCATTACTACCAGGCCACTCTTTATGCGGCATCGTGCAAACTTTTTATTTTGTTATTCATAAGTACAAATCAGCCATCTTGGAAATGTAAATAAAAGTTTTCAAATAATATGCCAAAATGGCAGCCACTGCATGACAATGTTGGTGCACACATTAGCCATATATCATTATCATAGTAATCTTTATTTCGGCAAATGCCATAAAAGAACAGATTAAAAAGCACAATACAATTTATAAATGAATAGGTTAAAACTGCAATGCCAATACATATTGCAATACACAGTGCCGGAAAATCAGTGCTACAAAGACACATTTTATTACATGGAGAAAAAGTTAAAAGAGGATAGAGATAAAACATTATCATTAGCTTTAATCATAAGACCACCAACCCTGGGGAGGGGTGGGGGGCATGGTTCTCCTAGTTAAAAGATAAAACAAGAATTAATACAGTGCCAACATACCCTCTCAAGCATAAAGTGCATCAGTGATAACAGGGGAAAGGGAAAACAAACAGATTATTCAATCCTCATCAGTGGCGTTGGCGCCGACGATAGATATTTTATGTTTAGACCTTGAGTGTAGGAACCTGGACACTGCAAAAACTATATGTTGACGGGTATCAGCCTGCAGTATCCTATAAGCCTCCTTATGCTGTCTGGTTAGAAGGTGTTACAGCAAACAAATGATGGACGGAATGCTGACAATGCAAACATTCTCCCCCAGTCAAAAGATCTGGGTTAAATCCATCGGGCAAGCCACCCCAGTTTGGACCCAGCCATATGCAAATCAGTCTTGACCCTGTGTCCCATGGGAACAGTCCAGACCGAACTGCCAGGCCAGGTCCTCCCTGGACCGGAAACAACCATCCTGGGACCGGTTTCAGGGTATGTCACCCTTCTTCAGCCAGGCTAGCTTGAATCCAGTGGCACAGTGAGCAAGGGACCCACATCTGGGCATACCCATCCCACTTCGGGTGAAAAGCGTTACAGCAAACAAATGATAGACGGAATGCTGACAATGCAAACATTCTACCCCAGTCAAAAGATCTGGGTTAAATCCATCATTCTTTTGCCCACTACGCCACCCCAGTTTGGACCCAGCCATATGCAAATCAGTCTTGACCCTGTGCCCCATGGGAACAGTCCAGACCGAACTGCCAGGCCAGGTCCTCCCTGGACCGGAAACCAGCATCCTGTGACCGGTTTCAGGGTATGTCACCCTTCTTCAGCCAGGCTAGCTTGAATCCAGTGGCACAGTGAGCAAGGGACCCACGTCTGGGCATACCCATCCCACTTAGGGCGAAAAGTGTTACAGCAAACAAATGATGGACGGAATGCTGACAATGCAAACATTCTCCCCCAGTCAAAAGATCTGGGTTAAATCCATCGTTCTTTTGCCCACTATGCCACCCCAGATTGGTCACAGGCATATGCAAATCAGTCTTGACCCTGTGCCCCATGGGAACAGTCCAGAACGAACTGCCAGGCCAGGTCCTCCCTGGACCGGAAACAAGCATCCTGGAACCGGTTTCAGGGTATGTCACCCTTCTTCAGCCAGGCTAGCTTGAATCCAGTGGCACAGTGAGCAAGGGACCCACGTCTGGGCATACCCATCCCACTTAGGGCGAAAAGTGTTACAGCAAACAAATGATGGACGGAATGCTGACAATGCAAATATTCTCCCCAAGTCAAAAGATCTGGGTTAAATCCATCGTTCTTTTGCCCACTACGCCACCCCAGTTTGGACACAGCCATATGCAAATCAGTCTTGACCCTGTGCCCCATGGGAACAGTCCAGACCGAACTGCCAGGCCAGGTCCTCCCTGGACCGGAAACAAGCATCCTGGGACCGGTTTCAGGGTATGTCACCCTTCTTCAGCCAGGCTAGCTTGAATCCAGTGGCACAGTGAGCAAGGGACCCACGTCTGGGCATACCCATCCCACTTAGGGCGAAAAGTGTTACAGCAAACAAATGATGGATGGAATGCTGACAATGCAAACATTCTCCCCCAGTCAAAAGATCTGGGTTAAATCCATCGTTCTTTTGACCACTACGCCACCCCAGGTTGGCACCAGCCATATGCAAATCAGTCTTGACCCTGTGCCTCATGGGAACAGTCCACACCGAACTGCCAGGCCAGGTCCTCCCTGGACCGGAAACAAGCATCCTGGGACCGGTTTCAGGGTATGTTACCCTTCTTCAGCCAGGCTAGCTTGAATCCAGTGGCACAGTGAGCAAGGGACCCACGTCTGGGCATACCCATCCCCCTTAGGGTGAAAAGTGTTACAGCAAACAAATGATGGACGGAATGCTGACAATGCAAACATTCTCCCCAAGTCAAAGGATCTGGGTTAAATCCATCGTTCTTTTGCCCACTACGCCACCCCAGTTTGGACCCAGCCATATGCAAATCAGTCTTGACTCTGTGCCCCATGGGAACAGTCCAGACCGAACTGCCAGGCCAGGTCCTCCCTGGACCGGAAACAAGCATCCTGGGACCGGTTTCAGGGTATGTCACACTTCTTCTGCCAGGCTAGCTTGAATCCAGTGGCACAGTGAGCAAGGGACCCACGTCTGGGCATACCCATCCCACTTAGGGCGAAAAGTGTTACATCAAACAAATGATGGACGGAATGCTGACAATGCAAACATTCTCCCCCAGTCAAAAGATCTGGGTTAAATCCATCGTTCTTTTGCCCACTACGCCACCCCAGTTTGGACCCAGCCATATGCAAACCAGTCTTGACCCTGTGCCCCATGGGAACAGTCCAGACCGAACTGCCAGGCCAGGTCCTCCCTGGACCGGAAACAAGCATCCTGGGACCGGTTTCAGGGTATGTCATCCTTCTTCAGCCAGGCTAGCTTGAATCCAGTGGCACAGTGAGCAAGGGACCCACGTCTGGGCATACCCATCCCACTTAGGGAGAAAAGTGTTACAGCAAACAAATGATGGACGGAATGCTGACAATGCAAACATTCTCCCCCAGTCAAAAGATCTGGGTTAAATCCATCGTTCTTTTGCCCACTACTCCACCCCAGTTTGGACCCAGTCATATGCAAATCAGTCTTGACCCTGTGCGCCATGGGAAACAGTCCATACCGAACTGCCAGGCCAGGTCCTCCCTGGACCGGAAACAAGCATCCTGGGACCGGTTTCAGGGTATGTCACCCTTCTTCAGCCAGGCTAGCTTGAATCCAGTGGCACCGTGAGCAAGGGACCCACGTCTGGGCATACCCATCCCACTTAAGGCGAAAAGTGTTACAACAAACAAATGATGGACGGAATGCTGACAATGCAAACATTCTCCCCCAGTCAAAAGATCTGGGTTAAATCCATCGTTCTTTTGCCCACTACGCCACCCCAGTTTGGACCCAGCCATATGCAAATCAGTCTTGACCCTGTGCCCCATGGGAACAGTCCAGACCGAACTGCCAGGCCAGGTCCTCCCTGGACCGGAAACAAGCATCCTGGGACCGGTTTCAGGGTATGTCATCCTTCTTCAGCCAGGCTAGCTTGAATCCAGTGGCACAGTGAGCAAGGGACCCACGTCTGGGCATACCCATCCCACTTAGGGAGAAAAGTGTTACAGCAAACAAATGATGGACGGAATGCTGACAATGCAAACATTCTCCCCAGTCAAAAGATCTGGGTTAAATCCATCGTTCTTTTGCCCACTACTCCACCCCAGTTTGGACCCAGTCATATGCAAATCAGTCTTGACCCTGTGCGCCATGGGAAACAGTCCATACCGAACTGCCAGGCCAGGTCCTCCCTGGACCGGAAACAAGCATCCTGGGACCGGTTTCAGGGTATGTCACCCTTCTTCAGCCAGGCTAGCTTGAATCCAGTGGCACCGTGAGCAAGGGACCCACGTCTGGGCATCCCACTTAGGGCGAAAAGTGTTACAGCAAACAAATGATGGACGGAATGCTGACAATGCAAACATTCTCCCCCAGTCAAAAGATCTGGGTTAAATCCATCGTTCTTTTGCCCACTACGCCACCCCAGTTTGGACCCAGCCATATGCAAACCAGTCTTGACCCTGTGCCCCATGGGAACAGTCCAGACCGAACTGCCAGGCCAGGTCCTCCCTGGACCGGAAACAAGCATCCTGGGACCGGTTTCAGGGTATGTCATCCTTCTTCAGCCAGGCTAGCTTGAATCCAGTGGCACAGTGAGCAAGGGACCCACGTCTGGGCATACCCATCCCACTTAGGGAGAAAAGTGTTACAGCAAACAAATGATGGACGGAATGCTGACAATGCAAACATTCTCCCCCAGTCAAAAGATCTGGGTTAAATCCATCGTTCTTTGCCCACTACTCCACCCCAGTTTGGACCCAGTCATATGCAAATCAGTCTTGACCCTGTGCGCCATGGGAAACAGTCCATACCGAACTGCCAGGCCAGGTCCTCCCTGGACCGGAAACAAGCATCCTGGGACCGGTTTCAGGGTATGTCACCCTTCTTCAGCCAGGCTAGCTTGAATCCAGTGGCACCGTGAGCAAGGGACCCACGTCTGGGCATACCCATCCCACTTAAGGCGAAAAGTGTTACAGCAAACAAATGATGGACGGAATGCTGACAATGCAAACATTCTCCCCAGTCAAAAGATCTGGGTTAAATCCATCGTTCTTTTGCCCACTACGCCACCCCAGTTTGGACCCAGCCATATGCAAATCAGTCTTGACCCTGTGCCCCATGGGAACAGTCCAGACCGAACTGCCAGGCCAGGTCCTCCCTGGACCGGAAACAAGCATCCTGGGACCGGTTTCAGGGTATGTCATCCTTCTTCAGCCAGGCTAGCTTGAATCCAGTGGCACAGTGAGCAAGGGACCCACGTCTGGGCATACCCATCCCACTTAGGGAGAAAAGTGTTACAGCAAACAAATGATGGACGGAATGCTGACAATGCAAACATTCTCCCCCAGTCAAAAGATCTGGGTTAAATCCATCGTTCTTTTGCCCACTACTCCACCCCTGTCTTGACCCTGTGCGCCATGGGAAACAGTCCATACCGAACTGCCAGGCCAGGTCCTCCCTGGACCGGAAACAAGCATCCTGGGACCGGTTTCAGGGTATGTCACCCTTCTTCAGCCAGGCTAGCTTGAATCCAGTGGCACCGTGAGCAAGGGACCCACGTCTGGGCATACCCATCCCACTCAGGGCGAAAAGTGTTACAGCAAACAAATGATGGACGGAATGCTGACAATGCAAACATTCACCCCCAGTCAAAAGTTCTGGGTTAAATCCATCGTTCTTTTGCCCACTACGCCACCCCAGTTTGGACCCAGCCATATGCAAATCAGTCTTGACCCTGTGCGCCATGGGAAACAGTCCATACCGAACTGCCAGGCCAGGTCCTCTCTGGACCAGAAACAAGCATCCTGGGACCGGTTTCAGGGTATGTCACCCTTCTTCAGCCAGGCTAGCTTGAATCCAGTGGCACAGTGAGCAAGGGACCCACGTCTGGGCATACCCATCCCACTTAGGGCGAAAAGTGTTACAGGAAACAAATGATAGGTGCCACTGGATTCAAGCTAGCCTGGCTGAAGAAGGGTGACATACCCTGAAACCGGTCCCAGGATGCTTGTTTCCGGTCCAGGGAGGACCTGGCCTGGCAGTTCGGTCTGGACTGTTCCCATGGGGCACAGGGTCAAGACTGATTTGCATATGGCTAGGTCCAAACTGGGGTGGCGTAGTGGGCAAAAGAACGATGGATTTAACCCAGATCTTTTCACTGGGGGAGAATGTTTGCATTGTCAGCATTCCGTCCATCATTTGTTTGTTGTAACACTTTTCGCCCTAAGTGGGATGGGTATGCCCAGACGTGGGTCCTTTGCTCACTGTGCCACTGGATTCAAGCTAGCCTGGCTGAAGAAGGGTGACATACCCTGAAACTGGTCTCAGGATGCTTGTTTCCGGTCCAGGGAGGACCTGGCCTGGCAGTTTGGTCTGGACTGTTCCCATGGGGCACGGGGTCAAGACTGATTTGCATATGGCTAGGTCCAAACTGGGGTGGCGTAGTGGGCAAAAGAACGATGGATTTAACCCAGATCTTTTGACTGGGGGAGAATGTTTGCATTGTCAGCATTCCGTCCATAATTTGTTTGTTGTAACACTTTTCGCACTAAGTGGGATGGGTATGCACAGACGTTGGTCCCTTGCTCACTGTGCCACTGGATTCAAGCTAGCCTGGCTGAAGAAGAGTGACATACCCTGAAACCGGTCCCAGGATGCTTGTTTCCGGTCCAGGGAGGACCTGGCCTGGCAGTTCGGTCTGGACTGTTCCATGGGGCACAGGGTCAAGACTGATTTGCATATGGCTAGGTCCAAACTGGGGTGGCGTAGTGGGCAAAAGAACGATGGATTTAACCCAGATCTTTTGACTGGGGGAGAATGTTTGCATTGTCAGCATTCCGTCCATCATTTGTTTGTTGTAACACTTTTCGCCCTAAGTGGGATGGGTATGCCCAGACGTGGGTCCCTTGCTCACTGTGCCACTGGATTCAAGCTAGCCTGGCTGAAGAAGTGTGACATACCCTGAAACCGGTCCCAGGTTGCTTGTTTCTGGTCCAGGGAGGACCTGGCCTGGCAGTTCGGTCTGGACTGTTCCCATGGGGCACAGGGTCAAGACTGATTTGCATATGGCTCGGTCCAAACTGGGGTGGCGTAGTGGGCAAAAGAACAATGGATTTAACCCAGATCTTTTGACTGGGGGAGAATGTTTGCATTGTCAGCATTCCGTCCATCATTTGTTTGTTGTAACACTTTTCGCCCTAAGTGGGATGGGTATGCCCAGACATGGGTCCCTTGCTCACTGTGCCACTGGATTCAAGCTAGCCTGGCTGAAGAAGGTGACATACCCTGAAACCGGTCCCAGGATGCTTGTTTCCAGTCCAGGGAGGACCTTGTCTGGCTGTTCGGTCTGGACTGTTCCCATGGGGCACAGGGTCAAGACTGATTTGCGTATGGCTAGGTCCAAACTGGGGTGGCGTAGTGGGCAAAATAACGATGGATTTAACCCAGATCTTTTGACTGGGGGAGAATGTTTGCATTGTCAGCATTCCGTCCATCATTTGTTTGTTGTAACACGTCTAGTTAGAAGGTTGCAGCAAAGGGGAATATATGCAGGGCAAAAGAAGAGGGTGTGAGCCACCTTTTCCGGGACTGAGCCGCAGGACGGGCAAGCCGACTCTGTTGGACTTTGTGGGCATGCCTAACTGGCAGTGAAAGAATTAAAAGGGAGGGTCCCAAACCTAAATTGGATGAATAGTTTCTTGGCAGAAGCGGGCTGAATCTCATCAAGGTATTGTTCTGCTAAGTATTCATCCTTCCATCGAATTAAGTCATCAGTCAAAGAGCCCAGGGCTGTCCTAGATAACTGGGAGCTAGTGACCTGCTGCATATACTTGGATTTTAGGGCTTCTTTAGAAACAAGAGGAGTCTCCCCCTTGGGTCCCCCCACAAGCTCTCGCTCCCCATTGCCCTCTGGGATTCTCTCACATACTTGAGCCAAGCAAGCTTGCCTGACCCTGGGATGCTCATTATTTTTTCCAGCCCTTGGTGATAGGATTGTAACTTTGTAGTAGCCAACATTTTTCACCAGTATAGTAATTGTTTAACACCAGTCTTATCATTAATCGGTCTGAGGCCTTCGTCTAGCCTATGGGGAAGCAGTGGAGTACTAATTGAGAGACCGATCACTTGTCGTAAGGGGTGGTTCTCTGAGATTGCCAGGGCATTTGCTCCCTTGTGCCCCCAAAGCTCGGTACCATAAAGGGCTGCGCCCAGGGCTAGGAAGTTATAAGCTTGAATAACAGGGGAAACAGGCCTAGAGTAAGTACCCCTGTTTACCTTTAATAGTCCCCCAGATGATGTTCCAGTTTGAGTCTACTCTTTGCAATGTGGGTGGGCCACTCCACCTGTTCAGCGAGGGTGATCCCAAGGTAATCAATGGTGTGCACCCCTTTGAGCGAAGTCCCTAACAATGTGGGGTTTCATCTTGATGTCGAGCAAGGGTTGAACACCATGAATTTGATTTTTGCCACATTGATTTACAGACCCCTCATTCTACAGAAACTACTGAATTTATTTAAGATTATCTGAAGCCTCATTGGAGATTTAGACATGAGGAGCGTATCATCTGCGAACATTAATGCAGGGACCTTCATGTTGGCAAACCTTGGGACATCACCCTCACAGGAGTCAAGATGGGAAATCAGGTAATTAACATACAAGGAGAAGAGGGTAGGGGCAAGGATACAGCCCTGTCTCACCCCCGGTTGATAGGGAATGGGTCAGTCACCTCAGCTATATATACACATTTGATTTCCCAGAAAAGATCCGGAGCTTAAATTGTTGACTCGGAACCAGTAGACTTGGGTTTTAATCTCGACTCTCTCACTTCACTACATTGTATAACCTTGGGCAAATCCAGAAATCTTTATCATTGTGAATCATAGATGAATAATCTGAAGAAGAGGAGAAATGAAGAGACTCGCTCCACTCGCCTTGGTGTACCTTGTGGCATACCTGGATGTTTAGTGTCACATACAACACCACACAATTCCACACCTCACAATTAACCACCACACAATTTAACACCACCCATCATAATTACACTCCACATAATATCACTCAATGCAACATGATTCAACTCCACATAATTACACTTCACTCACTACCACATAAATACACCTCACATAAAACTACTCTAAGCCACATAGCAACAATCTACAGAAATACACTCCACACCATGCCACATAATTCCAATCAGCATAATTTCACTCAAAACCACACAGTCCCACAACACACAATTCAACTCCAAACATTTCCATTTCACACCACATAATTCGACAACTAAGCACATATTTCAAATCAACAACAGAATTACACAACATACCACATACATCCAATCCACACCATGGAATTTGACATCATGCCACAAAATTCAACAGTACACCACATAATTAAGCTCCACTACATACCACTCCATAACACAAAAATACCAATCCACAAAATTATACTCCATAACACAATCCAACACCACATAATTCCAGTACACTTGATACCACCTAATGACTATCCTCATAATTCCACTGCACTCCATGCCACTTAATTCCACTCTACAAATCCAATCCACACTACACTATTCCACTCCACATAATTCCACAACTAGCAATTCTAATCCAACCCACATAATTCCACTCCACATCATATACATCCACTCTACTCCACTCCATAAAACATAGGTAAAAGACTTTGTCATTTACAACGCCAATAGCTCTTACTCACACAAAAGCGAGACCTAGTGACTTTGCCAATGCTTGTTTTAACTTCTGAGAGTGCTGGAATACCTCAGGACTCAGCATGTCCGGATTATGCCGACAAATCTGACCAGGGCAAAGGGAGGAAGGCTGGTATCGGAGCAGTGCCATCTGGAGGAAGTCCAGAGTGGCAGTCAGTTTGAAGGGCCCCATGGTGCTGGATCCACCAGGGGGTCTTGCATCAACCATAACATAACAGGCCCTGTCTCTGACCAGGCGGGCTGCCAATATATAATGCCCTAGGCAGCCCAGCTCACCTGCTCATGTCCCGCCTCGACGACTTCCGCACAGCGGGGACCACCAGTGGTTTATAATCAGGTATGCTGGTCTGAACACCATGGGCATAGGAAGTGTGGGGGACACGGGTGATATATCCCCCCTCAGATTTTGGTGTGGGGTGGACACGGGGACAAGGGTGGGGGGGTGAGTGGACAAAAGAATTTCCAGTCTCCCTTCTGTGATTCGCAGGGCCATTAGTTCATGAAAGTGCTATCTATAATGGCCCTGCACCTTACCTGTGACCTGCCTCCAGTTACCTGTGACCAATCTGATAGTGACAATATCACACCTTGTACACGTGGCTATAGAAAAAGCAGATGAGAGCTTATCAGAACAGAGAGGGGGGAGAGAGAAATCCTTTCAGGACGAGAACCCTCACTCACTCACATGCTTCATTATATGGATTCCCTCCTCACACCTAGATTGAAATAATCCACGGTGTGAGCTACGACTCCCCAACAGGGAGGAGCTGAGGTGTTTTCTCAGATGAGCGGTGGAGAGAGGCAAATGAGGGGCAGAGTGCATAGAAAGAGTGATCAGGGTGATAAGTAAAATTATCTCTAAAGGTCCACTTAACCTTTATTTGGTGACCTATAGGATAGAAGCTAAAACGAGGACTGGGGATTAAACAGATATATCCCTCTTAATAGTCAACATGTTTCTGCTCTTAATAGGTCCCATAGATGGATCCAGGAGCATTCATCAGGACCTTAAAGTTATATAGTCACTCTGCAGGTATTCGTGTAAGTGAAAAATTTAGGAAACATATATACTGGCCACAACTGGAAACAGAGCGGTCAATTTTGGCGACAACCCATATTGTTCTGTGGAGTTCGTCTTCCTGAAATTCAAAAGAAAGAGTAAAAAATCATTGCCCTCCTTGGTTAGACATAACACTAGTGGGGTGCTACATAATTCGTCTCATAGCTATTACTGTAAGGGTTGATTCAGTTTAAACACAATCTATACAAAATCAGTCTTACCTATATTGTGGTGTGGGAAAATCCACTCTCCCACTTTCACAGGTACGCCTTATGGTGCCTGATCTATAGGGTAAATCGTATCATAATAGTGATAGGACCTGTACTTGCATAGTCACAGCGTACATATTGTTGCAGAGTAAAAACATTCTTTTAATGTGTTGAGTAGGGGGCTTTCATAGTTGGTCTCCAATCGAGTCCCCACTTGTGGATGACCCTTTTGTGCAGTTACACAAACCCGTATCAACACTCATTCAGGGTCTAAATGTAAGAAAAATATGGACTTAATAATCATCGTTAAAGAGAACGATTCACAAGAGTTAGTGAAGCTGTGTGTGTGTGAAATCCTCAAAAATACATTCGGAGGGGGAAAGAGGATAAGAGAACATATGCTATTCTCATGAAACGCTCGGGTATGCAGATCCGTTTCTTTTTGAGTGAATCCCAACTATTCGCATTTTAGAGGAGTCTGTTCAATACGCTCAGGTCGTCTGGTTTGGCAGCCAAGGGCCTGCTGTCTATTCTACTGCAGGCACGGTTCGTTACTCGTAAATATAAGTATAATTAAAGTTGGAAGTGTTGAATGACGCCCGATGTGGGAATCGAGGTCAAAGCTCGTGGTTACAAAGGTGAAGGTGGGGGTACAAAAGTTAGAGTCCAGCGCTCACCTATTTGGTACGATGCACCTCCATTGCGACGTCCTGGCGAGAGTGAATCTCAGTTGTGCCAGGCATCCAATAAAGGAGGAGAATGTTTGTACGCCATCAATGCGTGCAGCGTGAGTCACGTGCATTATTCCTACCAAAGGATTTCTGGGTCCTGTAGTCTATGCGGACAGCGCTTTGATGTTAGTTGCGTTTTGACACTTACATGGGTTCTTTAATTCATAAAAAGAGCTTATCTGGTCTACGTGATGAGCGCTATGGGCCAATTCAAATGTGATGGTCTTTCCAATAAGTATATGGATCACGTATCATACTCGGTTCATCTCATGTTATGTTATGTTATGTTAAAAGTACTTGTTAAGCGCACGTACACCGAAAACGGTTTCATGGCGCTCAGGGCAAAGAGGACGGTGCAGAGGTGAGGAGGTAGTATTACTGATAAGCTTGAGAGAACAGCCAGGTCTTGAGCCTTTGCCTGAACTGGGAGTACAGGGTCACAGATCTTACTTCAATAGGCAGTGAGTTCCATAGTTGAGGGGCTAAGACCGCGAATCTAAGTCCGCCATGCTTTTTACGCTTGAACGGTACAGCAGTCAGCAAATTAAGAGTGGAGGAACGCAGTTCGCGAAGAGGAGCATACCGCTGCAATTTACAAGAAATGAAAGCAGGGCCATTGCCGGCAAGGGCCTTAAAGATGGTGCATCCCATCTTAAAAATACAGCGCTTACCTACCGGGAGCCAGTGTAGGCTCTTCATCAGAGGTTTAACATGGCATCGACTGGACTGGCGAGCGATTAGTCTGGCGGCGTGGTTCTGCACCAGCTGCAGGCGGTGGAGTTGGTAAGCTGGGATGCCTGCATATAAAGAGTTAGCGTAATCGATCCGCGAGATTACCAGAGCAAGGGTAACCAAAATTAGAGCCTCAGTGGTTAGAAATCTGGCAATCTTACGGATTCTGCGCAGATGAAAGAAGCAGGCGGAAACCACCGAGCTGATCTGTGCTTTCATCGTCAGGTCGCTGCTAATCACAATCCCCAAGCTCTTAACAGAAGCTACAGGGAGAGGAGGACTGCCCAAAGAGGAAGGCCAGAAGTTGGAGTTCCACGGGTTAGCCAGTCCAGCAGTTAAGATGAGTTCTGTTTTCTCCGGATTCAACTTTAATTGATTGAAGTTCATCCAGTTACAAATAAAACTCAGAGTGGCCTGGAAGTTAGACACTGAAGAGGGAGAAGAGTGAATGTCAAAAACCAGTTGAAGATCATCAGCATAATTAAAAATATTGGCCATTCTATCGCGAAGAGCTCGGATCAGGGGTGCGATATACAAATTAAAAAGAAGGGGCGACAACGAAGACCCCTGTGGAACCCCACAGATCAAAGAACTCTTTTGGAAAAGAACTTGCCAAGGCGGACAGCTTGATGTCTATTGCTGAGGAAGGAAGATATCCACTTCAACGCTAGCCCCTGAATCCCGGCATTGCTGACACGGTCGATCAGGAGATCATGATCGACCGTGTCAAACGCGGCGGATAAGTCAAGGAGTACCAGAGCTTGAGCGTATCCCTTGTCTGCGCCCCTTCTGAGCTCGTCCATAACTGCAAGGATAACTGCCTCAGTAGAGTGGGCTGGTCTAAAGCCTGCCTGATGGGAGTCCAGGAAGCGCGACTGTTCGATGTAGGAGCTAAGACAGCTGGTGACGTGGGCCTCTAAGACTTTGCCCAGATAGGGCAGCAACGAGATGGGACGATAATTACTGAGGACCGAAGGATCCAGGTTAGGCTTTTTCAGAATTGGGAGAATTATGGCACTCTTAAAGGTGTTGGGAACAATGCCGGACTTAAGAGAGTTATTAAGGAGTGCCAGGGGAGGATCAGGGCAGGCAAGGAAGACTTCACGTAAAATGTGGGGAGGGCAGCAGTCGGTAGGGGAACCGGAGCCCACTTTTTGAGAAGAGCAACAAAGGTGTCTTCTGAAATAGGAGGAATATGGTCAATCGAGGGAAAATTCTGACAGGCGGTAGAGGAGGCTATAAAGGAGGTAGGAGGGGGATACTGGCCTTGATTGTGGCAATTTTATCAATAAAGTACGAATTAAGGGAGTCACATAAAATTTGTGAGGGGACAGGTTTTACCATAACTCTGTCAGGGTTGGCAAGTTCATCGACGATGGAAAAAATATCCTTGGATTTGTTTGCCGAACTAATGATCTTAGAGGAAAAATATTCGGCCTTAGCCTGGAGAATGGCTTGTTTATAGGCTTTAAGTAGAGACTCAGAGTAAATCTCAGACTGATTATTTGTGTCTTTGGATGTGTAGTATTATAGAAAACATGAATGTGGAGTATTCTGGATAGTATCCGAGTGGTTTTGGGACAGGCGATATGTGCATATCGCTCAAACCAGAAAAATATGCCCAGGTTAAACTTGTGAATGGTATAGTCAGACACTAATCTTAGGTGTGTGTCTGATGGATATCGCACTCTAGAGGCATAGTAGGAGCTCGATCTACTGATGTTGGGAAAGACCGAGGGGTCAGTGTACAGTTATACCACATAGGATCTAGGATACGTTAACTCATTCTGTAGTTGTAAGCAGAGAAGAGCAAGGACACACAGGTGGTATATGTCAAGTAAAATATACAGACATGTAGTTGTCCATGGCTAGTATTCTGTGTCTAGTAGTTGATTCTGAAGCTAGTCTGACAGTCCCAGAAATCAAATGTTATCTGGCCAGACTGGCCCATGGGATATCATCATTGAGTCCAAGTCTATCGCTACTCAATCTAAAGACCCATCGTTGTTCTCTTCGAAAAGGACAGTTTCTAATGTACCCATAGTTGGTGAAAAATTGGGTATTTCTAGAACCATCCATAATATATCGTTGACTGTTTGATTGAAATCTGAGAAGTGTCTGGTTAGTTTGGTGTTCGTTTTTTTACACCTTACAGCACTCCGATGTTCGATTATCCTAGTCTTCACCTTTCTGGGGGTCATTCCCACATAGTTCTGATCGCATGGACATCTCAGAAGATAAATAACACCCTCTGTGTTGCAGTTTGTGTGTTTGTTTAGTTTCCAAATCTGATAGTCCCAGAGGTCACCTGCCCCCAACTCCCCTTTTGTTGTCCTGCAGCCCTCCAGGAATTTTTTATTAGCTTACCGCCACAGCTGCTTGCAGTCTGCACTTCTAAGGACAAAGGGAGAGAGATCCTTTGTTGATTGCTGTCTGATCCTGCCCTCCTCAGCCCTACCCTACCTGCCACCTTGAAGACCAAGCCCTGAAGGCAGCAGGAAGATTTGAAGAAGTAAGATAAGGAGATTTGGGAAAATACAATATTTGTCTGGGTGCTTCACTACTCACGCAGCGAGCATCCTCACCACACCACAGACGTAGTGTGCACTGATCACCACTCAAGACACACACTTGCAGAGACACACACACACACATGCATAGACACACACGGACACATGCACACAAATATTCTCTGAGGTCAGCACATTGAGTATTCTTCGAAACGGTAATGTTAACGCCTGGTATTTACAGCATTTAGAAACTATAGAGGGTGTTATGAAGCACTGTATAAAAAAGCAATTTGTTGTTCTTTGTTATGGCATCAACATTTGCATAGCGCATTCTATAATTAGTATGGCACCTTAGTGCTTCTTAACATATGCGCTCATTTTGGGAGGGGCCTGCGATTTTCATTGACACAGTTGTGCGATAATCTGCATGTCACAAATTCCAATCCTGGCGTGGCTGTCCATCCTTCCGACTCGAGCTAGATATTTCCTTGTCTCTTATCAAGCGCTGAGCCGCTCCCCTCTCCAGCTACGGAAGGCCCAGCATACTTTTCACCCAAAAGTTCAAAATTTGTTATTGTTGGGTGCAGGGCCCTGTGTTTCTAGTCTTCTTTCTCTGCCTTCCTGGTAGTTGCCTAATTATCATTACCATTTACAGCAGCCACATGATATTCTTCATCTGCAGAAGGCAGTATTATTTCCTGCTCTTTTGAGGGCGAGACATGAGTAAACTGTTTCCTCAGAGTATCCTCCTTCTTAATACCCCAGTTCTACTCTGTGCATGACTCTACTCTGTGCAAAATCCCAGGACCGACGCTAGGCATGGGCAGCTGCCCAGGACCCCGTGCCCAGCCGACAAACATGGGGCCCTATGACTGTAAGGTCCCGTGCCATGGGCCTCGCAGTTTTGGTGTGGTGCTATGAGGCCCTGGAACCCGCAATTGTTTAGCTCTGCAAAGAATAGGGCCTCGCCACACTGAACATGACTGTGAGGCCCAGGAAAGTGACTCCACAGGAGAGGGACTCCCCATCTTCTGGGACTCGCAGCGCTATAGGTGCAATACTCAGGGTAGGAAAGGGCCTCCTCCCGGGCTAAGCACAGATGGTGTGGCACAGCGAGGCCTTGGGTAGAGGCTCTGGGTAGGGTGGCCAGTCTCTGTATATGACAGTTTGGGCCTGTAATTTGGGATCCAGTCCAGTGCTACCAACACAAAGGCACTGCAGGACACGCACAGTCCATTACTTTTTAACCCTTTCAAAGTACAAAGGACAAGCAACTCACTTTCAGCCCTTGATGAGCTGTGAAAGAGATGGTTGTCGGCTAGAAGGCAGGCACTGCAGCACAGGAGGCATTCTGCAAAAAACAGCTTCAGGAAAACCTTCAGCTATTGGGATGCAAACAACCTTGAGTGACTGAACCAGACCCATGTCTAGGACCTGTCCTGTGAGTAGGGCCGGGGTGTCTACTTCTTCCATTAAGGCTGTTTCAAAGTGCTGTCACGTTGTCAACCAAGTAGAGAAGGCACAGGGAAAATATTATTTGCCCAGGCTCAAACAGTTGGTTAAATTAGTAAAGCCAAGACTGCAGCGCACTGCTACTTGGTGCAAAGTCTACAGAGGGCAACTAAATTATGCAGCAAGAAAAGGCACATTGTGCAGCATAGTGTGGCGCATTTTGTGATAGTATTACTTAGTTTCTCATTTTCACACTTGTTAACACTGTCTGGGCATAGAGTGCCCCTCATTCATACAAATTTAACACATTTAACACAAAATATAGAAATAAGTAACAGAAAGATGACCAGTCAACCTTTGAAAAGGGCCTTTTACTGCACAGCAACATGTGTAACTGCGCTTTTAGTAACGTTTAAGCCATTTCAGCCACAAACAATTTTTGGGGGGTTAAATTCTTTAGATTATGCAGCAGATGTTGGTTTATGTGACAAATGCAACAAATCCATAGTGATACAGAAAAACACCATGGCTCACAATCGCATAATTACAGTGGCTCTAGCTATACATTTAACACTGTATAGCATTTATGTGAATATACCATGCCACTGGGCACTTCTTTCCTCCCAAGTAATATTCAGCCTAATTTGTGATCATATGCTTGCTAGCAGTTTTTACATGGAATCAAAATACTCCAAATCTTGCCAAAAAAGGAATTAGTTCAGCAAAGTGAATGTCCAAGAGCACACAATTTGGCCAAATGGGAAGCCGAGATTAAGGAAACGTGGCTCCTGGTTCCACATTTACAACTAGACCACAACAAGAGTGTCAGTAATTCCTATGGCAAGGCCAAGAGGCTGCAGTTCCCAGGGAAACGTCATTCTAGTCATAGTATTTATTTCAATCATATTTAGGTGAAATGGTAAAGCTGAGATTAGATGTCAAATCTTCTATGGCTAAAATGTGCCCACTGGACAAGGCCTGTGGTAGTGCGGACTTACTGGACAGTATGCATGGTAGATACTGATATATACTACTGATGTTTCAAAACTTAACAATTGCATCCATTTGCACATCAGAGCCCAATGGCATTGACTATCTTGTTCAGTACAAAGAAACTGACCCTTTGCTTCTCTGAGCTCAATTAACTATATTATCAAGTATGTTCAAGTACTCTTCAGTCCTGGAACTGGCAGACAAATTCAGAAAAATGCTTTCAAGAGAGAGAGCTTTCTTTTCACAGGTTGAGAAGCTACTACAGATTCTTTTTGTTATTCCAGTATCTTCTTGTGAGGCTGAGAGAAGCTTCAGTGGTCTCAGCTGACTGAAAACTTGGCTCAGATAAATTATGTCCCAGAAAAGACTGAATCATGTTGCCATATGCAATTTACATAAAGAGATGATAAACTCAGTTGAACTACAGACAATAGCAAAATAATTTGTCCTCCGCACTCAACAGCACAATAAATTATTTAGCTTTTTAAATTAAAGTTCATAATTTTATTATAGATTTCTGCAGCAAGAAAATACAGGGCCTCATTTATGAGAAGTGTTGCATTGCTGCATGAAAGCAGTGATGCAAAGCTTCTCAGTGCGCCCTCCTTGCGAAATGATGGATGCATAATATTTACTGTATTACACATCATGTCGCAAGGAATGACAGATACGATACTGACGTATATGTCGGCGCAAAAGTGGCGCGTTGCTGGGGTGTGTCTGAAAACAGACGCAACTCCAGCAATGTGTCCTTTCACATGGGGCAAGCCCCATGTGAAAGGGCCTGCGTCACCCTTACGCCTGCCAGGAGGCATTAGGCATTAAGGTTTTGACGCATTGGTATCCTAGAAGTGGCGCAGTGAAATCTTATAGATTTCACTACGCCACTCCTACGACCCTTTCTTGCGGGGGAACGCCCACCCTGCATACATTATACCTGACGCAGGTATAATGTAGCGCAGGGGTACGAAGTGACGCATCTGCCTAGATGCGTCACTTCGTAAATATGGTGCCACGTGACGCATTATTTACGCCGCTGCTGCGTCACAAGACTTGACGCAACGGCAGCGCAAGTGACTCAGGGGCTCATGAATAAGGCCCACAATTTCTAATTAGTCCCTTTGCATTTTGAGGTTTAGGAATGTCACTAAGAGCATTTAGTTTATTCTTCCTTTTTTGTTCCCTCTTTTATTTGCTTGGTGAATGAAGATGCAAGATTCATAAACATGCTGTTTTCACATTTTGTCTAATTACTTTGTGAATGTAAATAATAAAGCATACTTGCAAACTGACTATGTGCCTGCCTTTCTCAATATTTCACTTCAAAACTATGCAATTGTATTAGTTTGATGGGGTGTACGGTTCACTCAGCGGGAGGCTTGTATAGGGTCACTGGAAAGTCCACAAGGTTGTTCCTGTCCCGTTCCACCCCCCCGCCCCGCCCCAGAAATGTAGTGTCTTCTATGCCCCTGCTGAAAACAACTGTTCCTTCGCCAGGCCCAGGCCGCACAGCCTTGTTGTGCAGGCCATGCGCCACTGAAAGACCCCATCCCCCCGCCCCTCCCCCCCAGCCGCCAACTAACACCTTCTTCCTGCAGTCAGCAGATACCATGGAGACCCCCGGCAGCCTCAGCTCCGCCAGAGCTGCGGATGAGCGCTGATGGACCGGATTTTGCAGGATTGATGAGCTTTAGTCAGGAGCCTCGTTAAGCTGCGTCCGCCATGTTAAGGCTCGTGTCTCCCCCCCCCCCCCCTATAACAACAGTTATCTGTCGGAGAACAGAGATGATTATTTCTACATCAGTTGTAATGAACATACATGAAATATATGTTGGACATAAGACAATAATACTACCACAGCAGATTGGATAATGAAATGTTGATGTCTGTCATACACCTCTCTAAGCTTTGCAGGATGCCACAACGAAACGTGGTAGCTGAATGTGATCAATGCTCTCTGATGCTCTGCGACTTCTATCTCCTTCTCATCACCAGGAAACTTCTGGATAAAAACACTGTTTGTGGATGCTGACTTTCCTCAGGGATTTATATCCTTGAGGTGAGCTGCAGGACCCAGAAGCCTGTAGGCAAAGACAGAACGTGAGCAAGGAGAGCCATTTGGTGTTGATTTGCTATGCAATGGTTGTGTGGGCCTTTTCCTAACCTGTGGGAGGCTTTGGAGAGAAGGCGTGAACAATGGTTAATCGGTGATGGTTGAGAACCATGTTTTGTTCCTCTGTCCCTTTCTGTCACCCATTCTCCCTCCGTAGCTATCAGTTGGCAGTCGAGAGAGTTTCTGAAACTGCTTTCAGTGAGTCATTGGAGAGGTGGCTAGCATTTTATTAAGGGGTCCTGATGTAACATTCTGCACTACCTTCATTCGGAGTTACAATCCCTGCAGAACTCGGCAGCTCGGCTACTTCTGAAGCTGCCTAAATTCAGTTCTGTTTCCCAAAAAAATCCAGGATCCACACTGGCTGCCGGTAGTGGACAAAGTGAAATTCAAGGTGCTCTGTATGGTCCACGAAGCCTTGCATGACTCAGGCCCTTTATATGTTCAGAATCTGTTTTCATGGTACTCCCTGCATAGAGATCTAGAGAGATCTAAGATCTGCTACTGCCAAACTGGCGGTCATCTCCAAAATAAAAAGGGCCACATGGGGTGGCAGGAGATTCTCCTATTTGGCAAGCAAACTTTGGAATTCACTGCCCCTGTCTCTAAGATCCCAACCGAGCCATCCTATCTTTAGAAAATCGCTTAAGACATGGCTTTTTGCCGCCTCATCTAAATGAATTCGTAGCTTTGGGGCAGTTATTTTGAGGTCCTGCCTGCGCCAAGAAACGTTAGGTAATCACGCGCTTTATAAAATACTTACCTACCTGTGAGGGATTTACTTTATGTTCTTTAAATATTTACTTTATAGCTGTTCATGCTAAAAAAATGATTAAAATATAAAAAGTTTAAAAAAAATTGTGCTAGTTAAATATTCTTTCTTCGTACTTGAATTATTTCCTGAAGTATTATGAAAATCCTTAGCACCTTCTAGTTTGTTTGAACAATCAGGCGATGAAAGCCTAGTCCAAGGGAGTACCCAGACAATCAACCCTTCAGGCTTTACAGATGCAAAATAGGATTGGTCCATTCAACACGTTATTACTGGGAGTGCATTCAACATTCAAATCAGTGCTAAATTGAATACCATGGGGCAGTTATTTAGGCCTACACTTATGTTTCAGAATGAGGAATTACAAGAATGGTTAGAAGACCAGAGAACCCCATGCTCATGGGGGCTGAGGAGCCTTCATAGTGTCTCCAGTAAACACAAATAAGCAAGAAAAATTACTCCATAAAGCGGTGGTTGCCGTTATGGCAACCTAATAAAAGGTCGACCCTCCTGAGAGGATATTCTCTACAAAGGTCCTTTGGAAGAAATAAAAGGTGAAGACACATATCGGTTTTCTAGCTATTCTGGGCGCCAGCTATTTCCTTCTGTCACTCTGTCATCAGTGGAGGGTAATATGAGGCCTGCAAAATGGCTGACTAGGTGCTTTAGGTAAAGGAAAACACTACTGAAGAAAGCACTGGCAGGCTCTGGGCATACAGTGAACTAGAGTAGAAAAGAATGCTGGGTGCCAAAGCTGTGCAAACAACTGCCTTAGGATGGGGTCCTATAGCCAGCTATAGGCTTAGTAGACCAGCTTGATCCACATAAGTGCACTGCTCTTGGCTATGCTGACCTTCAGTGTGCCGGACAGCTCATAACAATATTCTTGTGGGTATGTGCACTGGCTCAACCCAGCTGTAGAGCACCAGATGATAATTATCATTGTCCGGGTGGATTTTTGACGGGTCACCACCCTAGGCCAATTCATCTTCGGTGTGACCAATAAATTATCCACCCCTGTGGTCCTGGCCTGATGACTCTTTATTCTGGGTTGTTTAGGACCCTGCCCTGCCTGCCAAGGGCCTGGCACCTGTCAGCATGTCACATACAGAAGGTGATGGAAGAAATCCTTGCAATTTGTCTATCCGCTGGCGATTGGTCGGGGTAGCATACCTACCCATCGTAGTTTTGCCCACCATCCCACCTCAGTTTGGACCCAGCCATATGCAAATCAGTCTTGACCCTGCTCCTCATGGGAACAGTTCAGCCCGAACTGCCAGGCAAGGTCCTCCGTGAAGCAGAACACAAGCAAACCAGGACTGGTTTGGCCATAGTTATGGGCTCATCAGCCAACTACAGCGTGGTTCCAGTGACACAGTGAGCATGGGACCCTCGTGTGGGCATACCCATACCACTTAGAGCGGTACATGAAACACACAAAAGTTGATGGGAGGAATGCCTGCAATCTGTCTAACCAGTGGCAATCACTTGGTGTAGCATCCCAACCAATCGTTCTTTTGCTTACAATGCCACCTCAGTTTGGACCCAGCCATATGCAAATTAGTCTAGACCCTGCGCCTCATAGGAACCATCCAGCCTGAACTGCCAGGCCAGGTCCTATCTGGTGCCAGCCTTGGCCAAGGTAATACAGACTCCTCCCGTTTGTGTCCCTCCAGCCTGCTGGGTCCCTGGGCAGGCTGGAGTATGGCCATGACTTTGTTTGGGGTCGTGCCAATGCCCACCATCCACAAGAAAGCCAGGCAACTACAGTGGGAGACTTCAGAGCAGCCCCAGGCCTGGCTCGAGTTCCCTTCCTGCTGCTATTTGCTCAGACTGGTAGCCTTGGCATTTTTGTGGTGGTGAAGTAGTCGGAGCATGATCAATACAAAGGGTCATTTGAAGACAAGTCTAAAAAATCTTGAATGTTGTGTATATGAGTTATTGTGAGTCCACAGGTGAAGCTGTATGTGTGGGTGTGTCTGTGTTTGTGTGTGTGCGCATGTACGCCTGTGAGTGTGCTGACTGGCTTATTGGTATATTAGTGGTTATTCTTGGCATATATGGAGCATCAATGGCGTTATGTGCACACCCCTGGGAAATGCTGACTCACACATGATGGCGGTATTTTTTGTCATATTGGGGGCAGCCATGGCCAGTTAGTGCCCCAACTCATACAATGGTTGTATTCGCATATTGGTAGTAATTCTTGGTATAAAGTGGGCTTCCATGCCCACACATGGTCTAGTACTGGCCCTGGCTTAATGGTAGCATTTCCAATCCTGTTGGGGGTATTCCTGGCATGATAGTGGCCGTGTCCAGCAGAAAACTTGCTCTTGCATAACGGTAATTCCTGGCCTATGGTGGACATCACTGGCGTATTGGTGATATCCCTTGATAGCTTGCTGACCTACAGAATCGCAAGTAATTTAGCTTATTCCGGGCATCCATGGAAAGCCCAGATGGTGATACATGTCCATGCAAATCTATACAGGTGTGGCAGTAGTACATCATGATGCTTCATGGAACTGATATATTGATGTTTGGGTGCTAAACATGTATTTATGAAAAACTGTTATTCCAAGACAAACATGTTTTTCCATAAAGCTCGTAAGCAAATGTGCAAATTTTCATGAACCAACAAGCTGATTTCTGGTTACAAAATAATAATGTATTTCCAAATCCATGTTTTAAGTTAGCACTCTCAGAAACCCTGATCTGCAAGATTAGTGGAGCCAGTTTGCTTCCAAATTTGTATGATCTCTGTGACCTGAATGACAGCACTGTCCAATGGACCTTTAACATCTTCTTAGGTCTGATGTCCTAATGGAGGCTGCTAGATTCGTGTATTTTCTGTTTTCTATCCTGCCTCTTCCAGAAAGATTCTGAGTCATAGAATGGAACACATGGAATGAGCGAGGTAGAACAATGAAAGGAAGAAAAATTTAGAAGTGTAGATGAATGCTGTGATAAATTACAAGCCATGTAAAAATTGCCTTTTATAAACTGACTATTTCACTTTTAGGTTTTTACAATTTTTTCTAGGAAATTGTGCTGTAACTGTCTTTGAGAACAGTCAAGCTTACTTGTCTCACTATAAAAGTACTGGGAGATTCAGGTGTGAAAACTGGGCTGTAATATGCAATTTATGGCCTCGTTTTAAAAAACAAAATTCTCTTTGAAGACCTTCCCTCTAAAACACCCTTGGGGAAAGTGGGCTTGCTTTACTCTATAATTCAGGTCAGGCATTAGGACCCACCACTTTTAACGTTTATCAGTGACAGCTCCTCTGCTAAGGTGGAGGAGCGTCGCCCCACTTAGCATCGCCCCACTGTCCTCTGAGCAGTTAAAAAAGGAA
Source organism: Calotriton arnoldi (assembly GCA_963921515.1). NCBI lineage: Eukaryota > Metazoa > Chordata > Amphibia > Caudata > Salamandridae > Calotriton > Calotriton arnoldi. Next base: position 5,755,594 of record CAWUFW010000144.1, read on the forward strand.
AAATAAAATGATAAGAACGCATTGTTATTATCATTTTATTTTTCCGTACTTCCTCAGTTCTCGGGGTGTGGCGGGGCTGTGCAGAGCAGGGGGAGGAGTGGTGAGCACCAAAGTGCACATGACGGTTTGGCCAGCCGTCTTGGGCCTGGGTGGAGAACATGCACAGGTACATAGTCCCTGTCTGAGTGCCAAACCACGGCAATTAGACCAATCACAATGCTGCTGTTATGGTGACAGCAGCGTCATGATTGGCTTAGGGGAAGCCTGTGTGCTTCCTGCTTCTGTTCCGGGAATCAGGAGAGACGAGGAGAGGCAGCGGCGCGGCGACCATACCCCGTTCAGTTGCAGCCACCACTCATTTGTTTCCACTTGTCTAGCATGCTGGATTTTACTCACTTTACTTGACCAGAGCTTATGTGCACCATTTTGGTTCTTGTGCCTCTGATATTATAAGGGTTTAATCTGATGTGGGAACAAGCAGCACAATATTGAAGTCTTGAAAACCCAAATTTACTAAGGTTTTGCACGGCACTACTGTGATGCACAGTGACACAAAGTGGGACACCGTGCCGCATGCTATTTATTATCCAACCCAAAAGTTGTTTTGCTATGGAAAGGTGCATGTTTCAAAGCACAGAAAATGATTTGCACTGCTTTGCATTAAGTAGCTATTACATTGGCGGATCAATGCCAACACCCTTATGTGTTGAAGCGAATCCGGATGCTCCAGACCTCGCTTTGCATAAAAAGAATACCACTTACATTAGGCAGCCACGAACAAAGGGAAATATGGTTACTTCTAAAAAATATGACCCATTAGATGGGTACTGCACATTTTATACTGGAATGGCACACTCCATTACAAATGCCACGCTAGATAGCGCATACTCACTTCCAGGGCTGGCTTTAGGGCGGTGCGACCGGTGCGGCTGCATTGGGTGCTGACCTGTAGTGGGGGTAAACTACCTCAGGGGGTCGCCTTGTTTAGCAATAACTTAATATTTACAAGTACCTGCTGCAGAGTTCCTTGTGCATCCAACTTTCAGGCAGCAATAAAAATGTCAAGATAACTTGTGATTAATGTTCCTGCTAGAGCGATAGATCTAAGTTTTGTCTAGTGGCAATTTTGACTCACCATAAATTAGCGCAGAGGGTTAATATGCCTTCTGCAAGGAACAGATCTGTATTTTATGTAGACAGCTGAGTGGATTAGTAAACACAGCCTTTACCAGCACTTTCAAACAAATGAAATGTATGTGAGAGAGGGGCTATGGAGAGATGAGGGGCACTTTTGCTGTGTGGAAGTAACGGAATCCGTGGATGAGGTCAGATGAGGGGGGAGGGGCTAAAAAAGATTTCCTCACCTGGTGCCACCAGCGCTAAAGCCGGCCCTGCTCACTTCTACACAGTGATGAGAGCGGAGCGTCTTGCCAGGCACCCTTATTTGAGCACCAACCATGGAGTCAGTGAGTATAGGGGTGGGTGGGATGACACCGAGGGAGCAGAGTAACAGCGATCACTTCTGTGTCACATGTACACATGTTAAAGTTGTCACGTTTCAGGTCAGTGGCGTCACAAGGGGGGGTGGTCCGCAAAGGGCGGCACAAGTTTTGGGGGCAGCAGCCCCCCCCCCCCGCTCTTACCTGCGGCCGTCTGGCGGCAAATGCAGGAAACTCCAGCACCCCCCTGCTCTTACATTCCGCCCTCACGGGTGGCAAAAGAAGGGACCGCCAGGGGCGGCACAAGGCCTAGCTACGCCACTGTTTCTGGTACAGCCAAATGGGGCATATTTACAAGCCCCTTGCACGCAGGTGCGTCACTTTTTATCACATAAAAAGTGACACACCGGCAGTGCAGGGGACTTTTAAATAAGCTTCTTTTAGTCCACAGCGGCTTTGAAGGGAAAAGAGGCCCCTCTGGCAAGATCATTCCACCTCTTTTTGCTGCCCTTGCAGCTCCCCACACTCCCCAGACTTTCCAACCCACCCTTGAGTGGCTGAGCAAACTTGGATACATATGTTGTTTCTGCTTTTCTGGATAATCTGTGGTCAATTATTAGTCATATGTTTACATCAGGCGTGGAACGACTATTGAGCTAAGAGGGCTTTAGCGACCACGTCAGTTGCCAAGGGCTGGGCTGACTGGACTGGGTCTACTGACCTCGAAGTCTGAAACAACTGAAATATTCTGCTGGGCTTGTCAAACGATATCCAGAATTTAACGAAAGCTTGTTTTTATCCCTCTCTTTCTGAGCCCTGAGCCCAATCACAAAAGGCCCATAAGCATCGTGGGCTCTACATGTACCGAGAAAGCAACGAAAGTAATTTTACACTTCCCCGCCTTAGTCAGAAATATGCAGCGGGCAACTAAAACAAAAGACGAGGTCTCATCAGAATTCAATTTAGAGAGGGAGAGAGCATTCAAAACAAACATTTTGGAAATGATTTTTCACCTGGAAAAAAAAGTTTTAAAAAAAAATTGTACAAAATGTCTTAGATCACATTTACGTTGTTTTGCAATTGCATTTAAACGTGTAGCATAGCAAAATGCATTACACAAAGAAGGCTGACTGAAAAGTTAAAAGCAAGACATGGACCAAGACACCAAAGTCTATTTCACTACACCCACATATCGTCTATGAATACTTATTTCACACGGACACCTTTACTGAAAACAAAATCTATTTTCTCTAAAGTAGCATTGAACACCTAAGGACCTGAATCTTTAACCTGCACGTTTTTTTCCAAAAGGGGAAGCACATGTGAGCACAAGGGAGAGCACTGACCATTACCAAGAGAGGCACAGGGCTCTTAAATTTAATTCCAGGGGTTCTTTTGCATTGTAGTAGGAGACTTTCAAACTACAGTTGTTAGGTCTGCCTCCATGGGTGCCCCTTTCTACTTGGCACCTGGTAAAACTGCCTGTGATCTTTATTTCTCAGAGGGGCAGCGAGTGGCGGTGATGCGGGTCAAATTGGAATCACCTATAGGCATTCTAGTATTTAAATGAAACCACCAGTTCATTGCCTTGATATGCACAATTTGAGTGTCAAAGACATGGCACTATGAGGTGAAAGTTACCCCACACTATGCCACTATAAGGTCTCCAGTTGCTTTATATATCACCCTTTTTTAAATTCCACTGTGGGGCATTTTCAACAAATACATATTTTTTGTATTAAATGCATTTATTGGCAAGTAAAAAACATAACTTCGAGTCACAGTGGCACTTTCAGGAAATTTCCAAATTCTGTGCAAAAAATCCTGTCCAACAAGATGAAGTAAAAGTAATTGGGCACATACTAATCGAACATGTCTCAGGAAAGTAGGTCACTACAGTCTTCACTGTGGCTCATTCAAGACTGTTCAAGAGAAGGGTGGAGAAGATCAGTGCCTAATTTGAGCTGTCGGTTTCCGGTGCTCGGCACCGGCACTTAATTGCCAACACTGGCGCTTATGATGGCCTGCCACATGGTGATGCTGTTTCTTTAATATAGAGATGAGCACAACAGTTTTTGTCAATTCAATATACCTTAAAAAAGGACTAATACCTGCTTCCAAGCCATTCTTATAATTTGTGGGCTGGAATAGTCTGAATTGCCACACTTGTGGGAGTGTAATGGTTAGTAACTGTGTTGTTGCTGTTATTGGCAGCACTGACAGGGGCAATGGGTGGTGCAAGCTGTAGTGGTCTCCTGACAAGGGCCTGGCACTTATTTATTTACAAAGCAAGCACTGGAGAAGAGTGATTAGAAACCGAAAATCATAACTAAATCATGCTAGGCGCCCCCTCTGACCACTCTAAAAAGTGTCCCCGCTCCTTTGGCCAGGACCAAGTAACTCGCCAAAGCTAGGGCACACTCAACACATTGAAGCCCCCTCATTGTACTTGGACCGGGCCCACAATATTCCACTGTAGTGAGACTGATAAAGTCTTCCAGTTCCTGACCCTAAGCTCTCTTGAAAGAGCTGCCTTTGCAGAGTCAACCTGTGGAAAGATAAACCTGTTTCCCCATGGTCAATCATTCCTTAAGGCAGACAGTGAAGCTGCCTACAGCTGTAAAACCTCTTGATGCCAAGTCTCCTCTAGCCTCTAGTAGGTCCCTCTTCCTGGTGAGTGTAGTGGGATGCAAACCCTCAGAAAAAAAACAAAATGCTTTTCCGCCAGCAGAAGTATTTTCTATAGGATTGCCTCACATAAAATCCTATTTCTCCAATTATTAGTTTCAACTACTACTAATACAACTCCTCCTCCACCCATCTCTGATTTTCTTGGTTTGGGGAAAAGTTTATTTGTCTTCCAGATCACTTAGTGGAGCTCGATAGGTGACAGGTTCAACAAATTTAATATCAATGGTGCTGGGTGTTGTAGTCATAGAGAGTGCTGAGACATGGCCACAAACCACAGGGAAACAGTGCTGCGTCTCATTTCTGCTCCAACCTGCATGCTCATGTAGAGCGCCTCAAGGCAAGGCCACAGTCCCATTTAAACGGTGACCCCAGTTCACTCTGCACTATCCTGCAGCACTCTTCCGCTGGAAGAGATCTTGACACTTCTCCTTCTGCCCCAACTTTTATTGGAGTACTGAAAGTGATCTTGATACTTTTCCTTCTGCACCAGCATACATTAGGGTATCACCTGCACTTGGACTGCCACCATTGGCTCTGATTCAGCCAGCGGTGATGCTCAGGTCAGTTTGCCAGGAGGAAGGCACAATGGATGAAACTGCCATAGGAGTGCCAATTAGAACCCCCAACAGAGGTCCAGCCAATATTCATCAACACCTGCCTTCCACATGCCCTCCAGAGCAATAACAAGCTGCTCTAAGGACAGGCATTAGCAAGACAACAGAGAGGCAGTTTGGAGTGCCAAGAGAATGTGACCATCCTGGCCCCGCCCAACCCCACCCCACTGTTGCTTGATTTTTTTTATAGTCAATTTTGCAGGTGATGCATGACAATAGCAGTCAAGGTTCTCTATTATTTCTTTCTCATTGCAATGCGGAGATTGAGCATCTAGTAATATTAGGAGAGGAAGTGCTGACAGGATACGTGTGAAGAAAGAATGAAGTGGAAGGGCTGGAGTGGAGTGGAAGATAAGAGCAATTTTGACAAGCGAAGGACAGGGAAAAGAAAGTTGGAGAAGAGATTGGTGGGTGAGAGTCGAAGAGCTGTTGGAAAAATAATGGTTCTGTGCAGTCCTTAATTTGTTAAAAAAAGCAAAAACTGCAGGTGCCAAAAGTTTTTTAATAACCTTCCAAGTGCCAGCCTGCCAAATGCCAGAGTTCATGAATCACAAAGCTGCCTAGTTTTGATTCCATCTCATGCATCTTTTCTTAACCCCCTACACTTCCAGCATCTTTATCTCACTCTTGTAGCTTGCTTATCAACCCTGCTTTGGCCATTTGTTTCCATTTTCCTGTCTCTCCTTCTTTCTCACTTTTGTGCATTTCTTTTTCTTGCTCTGTGTCAAAACCTGATGATAAAAAAGGGTGTTGGCGTCCACTACACTGAAGACACGTGAAAAAATGACAGGACAAAGGGTTAATGAACAATATACCTGAGAGGTGGGAAAGAAAGAAAATAGAGCGAGGAAGGGATGAGAGAAAAATAAATCTCTCTAAATGAACTAGTTGTCCATCTAGCTGCTGTGCACTGACCAGGGTAAAGGCCAAGGGAGAGAGAGAGAAAGACAGAGAGAGAGCGATGGAAAGAGCGATGGAAAGAAAGAGGGAAAGAGATTATTCAACCAATAGTGATAGCAAATAAGAGAAACGTAGCACTTTTTAAAGTAAACAAATTAGAATGTTAACACAAAGGGGCATTGGTTGTTGACAGTGGCTGTCCTAAGACATTATGTTTCTTATTTTTCTTATTTACATGACTTTCTAATTTACATTTCAACAAAAAACAAAAGCAACCCATACGTCCCTGTGAACTGGGTATAGCTAATCAGCTTAAGCACAATTGTTCACGAGGAACTCATTTAAGTCAAGTAATTTTGGTTTTCAGCAAGTTCCAACTATCTTATAATGATTTAAGCAGAGAAATTTTGTTTTCAACATGTTCCTACTATCTTGCAGTGATTTAAGCAATTACAGTTCATTGATACAGTCAATATATTCAAAAACTCAATTGCTTCCTCAATTTATATTTGATTAACCAATGACTTCCATATGACTGGAGAGAGACAGTCCAACAAAATTACTGATTCATCACTCACTTCAGCCGAAGCGAGTGCTTTTTAATTTGAAACAACATAATTGAAAGATAAACAATTATACAAAAAATAGACTTTTGCTGTGTATTGACACTATTTACAAAAATATTTATACGAGAGAGATTGTGACTCATGTAACCCCAGTGGAGTGACCATAACCAATAGGTGAGTGAAGTAAAGTGACAGTTTTAAACTGGGGACTGGCAGCTGCTTACAATTCTGGTCAGGTTCTCCAGAAGATGCTCGGCCGATGGCCCATGCAGAGTGGGGAGATGGCACCTGCATCGGGGGGCCAAGTTATGTCCAGGTTGGTCGGGATGATCTCTCAAGAGGTTTTCAGAGGTGCCCAGAGCTGGCAGGCACCTCTGGCAGGATGTTGGGGTCTGCTTAAGGGTTGGGCCTATCTCTTCAGTCGAGCTATCAGTTTTGCATTTGGTAGAGGTTTTGCTTTGTCTTAGTAAGGCGAGGTTTGTGGAGTAGAAATGCAAGTCATTAACCTACATAATTTTAATTGAATCTTAATTATGTATTTCGAGTATAATGTCATTGACTGTAACTAATGTTTTTCACACCTGTTCTTGTCAAACATGAATTTCTTATGTGTAAAGCTTGAAGTGCATGTTTTGGTGCATGTTATGCTTTGTTATATTGATTTGTATAGCGCACTAATCACCCAAGAGGCTATTTAGGCGCTTGGGTAGGTGTGGAGGTGTGCAGTCCCCAGGGTGCTTGTACGAAGAGCCAGGTCTTCAGCTTCTTGCAGAACTCAAGAAGTAAGGAGGAGGCTCTGATGTGTTGAGGGAGATCGTTCCATGTCTTTGGTGCTATGTAAGATAATGAGCGATCTCCAGTTTTGCTTTTGCGGATGCGGGGAATGTGTGTGAGAGGGAGGAAGAGCATAGGTGTCTGGTGGATTTTAGTGAAAGTGTATGCGGCTGTTCAGGTATTCTGGTCCTGTGTTGTGTAGGGCTTTGTATGTATATGTGAGAAGTTTGAATTGACTACGCCTGTCAATGGGAAGCAAGTGAAGCTTCTTGAGGGGTGGTGTGATGTGGGTGCGGCGTGGGAGATCGAGCATGAGTCATGCAGCAGTAGTCTGGATGGTCTGGAGTCTGTGTAGAATTTGTTTGGAGATTCCCGCACAGAGAGTGTTGCTGTAGTCCAGCCTGCTGGTGATGAGTGATTGTGTGATGCTCCATTTGGGGTTCTGAGGCAACCATTTGAAGATCTTTCGTGGCATGCATAGGATGTAGAAGCAGAAGGTGCAAACTGCGTTGATTTGAGCCGTCATGTTGACTATGTCGGCTAGGATGATCCCTAGATTTCTTGTGTGGTCTGTGGGTGTGGGTGTTGTGTTTTGTGTGTGTGAGTGTGTTTATGGGAGAGAGTGCGTGAATGTGTGATTGTGTGTTAATATGTAAGCATCTGTGTGTAAGTGAATGTATAGGTCAAATGGGGTGTAATGTAATTTCTGCTACCCCTGTGCTTTCGGTGAATTGACGTGCATGGGCTAGGGTATCCATTCGCCATCTTGACATTGTCCCCATCTAGACTAAGGGATTATCTGGCATTCATAATATCTTTATAAATGGATCTTTCTTTATTGTATGCGGTGTGATCTTAAAAGGAGTCAACAGTGGTACTGAGATGATAAAACAGGGCAAGACTTATTCTCCTTACTTCATTCACTGTAAGTGATGTACTTCACTTGTACTGACAAAGACCATTGACATAGAGATTGCATATTCAGAGGTTGCAAACAGTCATGTAGGAAACGGCCGCCTAGATGAATAGGAAAGGCAAGGCATGAGCACTATTTTGAGGAATGCTGAAGCAGGTAGCCATACTGGTTGTGGGGTCGGCTGCCCACCTGCAGAAAAGAAGTGTCTGCTCCATGTGTGTGTTCTGGCAGTTCGTTTGGGTTAATAGTTCGAACTGTGGGAAACCAATACTCAAACACCAGAAAACTAGTCAAGAAGAGGGGGATGGCAGACATGCAGTGCCACCTACCTTGATCCTGTGCCCCTGCTGGATCCTCTCCGTACCTACCAGCATCAGGTTCAAGACACTGAAGAGGTAATAACAGAGACAAGGGAAATTCAAGACTCTCTACAGTGCTGGTTGGTCTCAAGCAGTCTCAGTAGGGTGTGTACCTGCATCTCTCATTACCAGAGATTGTGACAATAAGCACCAGCAAATTAGTTGGGACCAAAGAGAATCACAGGAAGTGGACCCTGAATGGGAAACCTCGTTTTCCAACTGTAAAGAGCTACAAGCAGTCGTCAGGGTTCTTGGTGTTTTCTTCTCTATACTTGAGAGGAAAACGCCCTGGTGCACTCTGATAATTCGGTTCAGTGTTATGTGTCGACTGGCAGTGAGGGACCCAATGCCAAGGAAAATCTGCAGCTACTATTCATTGGGTCTCTTCGTAGTGTGCATCTTTTAAACCTGGCAAATAGATGGAACTCAGGGGATTGCGTCTTCCCTAAACATGTCCTTTTGTCGTATGTTTTTACACATGCTATGCTGCAATTTTATAACTCTCTTCCTGGAACTTTTTGGTATGGCATCCAACACCCACCAGTTGATGGTTTACACCAGGTTCCCAGAGCCTCATGCTTGGAGGCGGGTTCATTGGGTGAAAAAATGCTCAGCAGCCCTCCGTATGCCTTCCTTCCCTTTTTCCTACGTTTCTAGTCAGGGTTATGTAGGACAGAGCAGAACTGTTAGGAGTTCTGTGTTGGGAAGACCAGATTTCTTCCCTCTGTTAGAAAGTATGGCGCCACCTGTGGTCTGGAAGATTGTTGCACCATACCCTCTACATATAGGGAATGCAGAAAGCCAGGTTCTCAGTTTGCTTTATGTAGTCTGAAAGGTATGGAATAACCATATGGGAATATCCAGTGGCTTGATAATGGTGGCTATTTAACAATGCAGATTCCCTTGTACATTGAACAGGTATAGAATGTAGCAGTCAGTGTTCAGGACGGGTGCATTGAGAAAAGACTCTTGTCTTTCTCAAGTTGTATTTTACAAGATTGTTTTATCACAGGTTTAGCAATTACATTTCTATGCCTAGAGTGGGCTGCCATTAAATTATTTTGTGCGCCCTCTGCAAGTTTGGAGAAGGCAAAAATATTGGTGGCTAGGCTTTTCTGTATTTTCGCACGGTCTGTCACATGGGTCCGTCCAATGATTCTTCCCTTCTATTTAGGGTCGGTTCTCATAGTGCACCAACCCACCTGGCAGTCTTAATGTTACAGACCAGACCTCAAGATTTCCCCACCATGACAGCGTTTTTTTCTGGAAGCCATTCTTCGACCAGCCATTTGAGAGAAGTAGAAGTCATATTTGTCAGTTCCTCCAGCTGCATTACCTTTTCAAAATGACCCACGCGTACAACCTAAAGGGGCACCCACTGGTAGCTGAACTACCAGCTTTCATGCCATCCCATTCTCCTAATGAGAAAGTTCCAGTTCCTTTAGCCATGTTGATCTTATCTTCATGTTTGGGGGCATAGTACGTGAAAGGGAGTCTTCTTCGGTTTCTCTGAGCAGGTGCATTACGCCCATAATTGCCCTGACATAAACATCGGTGGAAGTGTCTCTTCCTCATGGTATTTAAGGCTGTTCATCTCTGGCAGTGGCCATCTCAAGGCTTGAGGTTTAGGGGATTTAGAGAGGTGCAGAGCAGCAACAAAGTCTTACTTGCTGATTTATGATCAGCACTAAAGTTTGAGGGTCAAGACATTAAGCTCTTGGAGTTAGTATACTGAGCTCTATTTGCAGTTATACATTGTTAGGTCTTGCTTACCAGACAGCATTTTGCATTTCGTCATCTGGGAAGGTATAGCTTCTTGTGGACCATACTAAAAACCTACAGTGGGCTTAGAGCCACTACTTAATATCAGTTGGCTTTGTTGTTACTCTCAATTGCTTGTTTGCTTATTTACAGATTTGCCTTCCTCTTCTGGTATTCGTCCCTCCACTGGAGCATAGCCTCATCACCATCCTTTTGATTGGCTGACTTGTTTACTTCCACTGCTCACATTTAGTGAACTATTTTTTACTTTTTCTTTAAGCACTCCACGAGACTGTATATGTTTTCAGGATCTATCACTTGCTTTCAACTTCTTCCCCACCAAATCCCCATCCCTGGGCACTCCATTTTGCACGCTCTGCCGCCCACCGCCCGCTGGCTTTCCCACGTATGCTACTTCCTTTCCCATAAGCAGTTAGGATGCTACTTAGAATCTAATAATATTCTGGACCCCTCACAATCAGGGTTTCGATCAGGTTTCAGTACGGAGACTGCTCTTCTGGCCGTGACTGATTCCCTAAGAATGGAAGTGGATTCTGGAGGATCAATAGTTCTGATCCTATTAGACTTGTCTGCGGCGTTTGATACCATCTCGCATTCAAAGCTCGTGGATCGACTCCTGGCCTGTGGAATCCAGGGTACAGCCTTAAAATGGCTGAAACAGTTTTTATCCGACAGATACCAAACCATCATTCTGGGCCCTTATCGATCAGAAAAAATGCATTTGGATAAGGGGGTCCCTCAGGGGTCTTGTCTGAGTCCCACGCTGTTCAACGTTTATATGGCCCCATTGGCAAAAATAGTTGAACAGTTTGGATTTGAGATAATATCATATGCTGATGATACTCAGCTTATGTTTAAAATTGGCCCTAACCCTGAGACGGAGAAAACTCGCTTTGCTACAGGAATGCTTGCAATATCTAGCTGGATGACGGATAATTGCCTCCAACTAAACCCCGGTAAGACTGAGATTATGTTAATGGGGAAAGCCTCATCCATTTGGGCGGATGACTGGTGGCCCACCAAATTGGGAGAGGTCCCCGTTCCCAGAAAAACTGTGAAAAATCTTGGGATAAAACTGGATCAATCACTAACAATGAAGGATCATATAAATGCCACCGTTAGTTCCTGTTATTATGCCCTGCGCCTTCTGCGTAGGATCTTTCCTTACCTACCTATGAATTCTCGAAAAACTCTTGTTCAAGCTATGGTGATTGGCAAAATGGATTATGGAAATGCCCTACTGGCAGAGGCGGATGAGTCCTCGCTAGCAAAATTGCAAGTGATTCAGAACACGGCTGCAAGGCTAATTTTGAATCGCCCCTCGGGCTCTTCGTCTGAGCCGCTGCTGAGAGAACTACATTGGTTACCAGTAAAGAAGCGATCCGTTTTTAAAATATGCTGCCTCACGTATAATGCTCTTGGAGGCAAAGGGCCTAGGTACTTGCAGAGGAAACTATTAAAATATGTTCCCAGCCGAACTCTTAGATCTAGTTCACTCGGCCTCTTACAGGTGCCCCGAATACGCCTTAAGCGTACGGGGGAAAGCTTTCTCCTACCTTGCTCCTAAATACTGGAACAAGTTACCCCAGGCTCTTCGTGAGTCCCCTTTCTATGGCTCCTTCAGAAAAAAACTTAAAGCCTTTTTGTTTTAGGACTCCAGGCAATCCCTCATGGTATGTCTCAACACAAGCGCCGAGATGCCCCCGGGTGAGTTGTGCGCTATAAAAGTGGTGTTAACATAACATAACATAACCCTCACCCCATTCCTCTGGGTGGCTCTCTTTCCCTCACACCCTTTTCCTTGCTTTCTCCTCCTAGGCTTTCCGTATTTTTTTTAATAAATTCTTCCCGCCTCTTACTCCCTATGCCTGTTGCTCCCCCAGCACTCTCTCTGTTGCTCCCCTCCCACCCACTCCTTGATTGCTTGCCCACACTTCATGGTAATTAAAAAAACATGGAGGGCCCGGCAGCTAGCATTTGCTGCTGGGCCACCCCGTTTATAAGAAAGTTCTTTTGCACAAGATTTTTTTTTCTATTTACTGATCCAAGTGGCATCAGCCATCTTGGATTGGTAAACAAAACAAATAGAGAAAATGTAGTCCACATCAGTCAGAAGGTGAGGCCTATCGGCTTTGCCAGTGATAGTTTTATATTGTGACTATAAAATATCATGTGGTATTGCAGCTACATATTGCCAGTGTCTTTTTTCCTTTGATGGGCCGCTTGAAGACCTCTATGACTTGGTATTCTTCTAACAAAAGGACTTGGACTCGTAAGAGGACCGGTGGATTTAATGTTGATTACTTATAAGTAATCCAGTCATTCAGGGGCAGTTCTATCGCCATTTTTTGTACCACTGGTGGCACCGGTGGAGGACACCATACTGCAGGTTGGACGTGCAAATGCAGCCTTCATTTTCAGGGGGAGGCTGACATTGGTAAAATTAAATTTTGCCTGTTGTGTGTGCTTTAGACATTCACTCCCATGCATTCTCATTCTCCTTTAGAGATGGTGCTCCTGCCTTGCTTGTGTTGCCTGCTGTACCAGGAAAGTAGATCGCTAGGCTCCTGCTGCTGTTTTATTCAGCAATAACAGTCTTAGAACAGGCCTTTTAACACCTCTGAAAATGGCGCCCATTCATTTTCTGCGAGTTTACTCCCCCAGCGCCTCCCCCCAGCTCTTGTTCCGTTCCATAATTGGTAAATAAATCCTTTCACAGACAACTTCCAAGCGATTAATTACCTCAAGGGCTTTGGAATTACGGGGTATTGAGTGGCTGAGATTTTACTGCAGGCAGATTGTGAGGTGATTGATCTCGGGAAAATGTAAGGAGGTAAAACAGAGTTCAGATCGATCGGTGCTCCTTTGATAGACCCAGAGCCCGGTGATATATAAGATCTTCTAAGATTTATTCGCTGAAAGAGAAAGAGAAATGGACTGTGTGCGGGACAAACCATGAAAGGGACCACGGTGCACAATCACGTGTTACCCTTTGTGTCTGTCATATACTTTGCTGAAACCTGGGTGTGCACAATCATAAGTGGGGACCTCTTCGTCACTCTCGAACTCTGTGGGAACCCTTGGGGCGGCACAATCACAGGTGTGACCCACTATGTGTTTGTCGCACACATGGGACAAAGCATGTGCCACAGTGAGCAATCACATGTATGAGCCACTCTTTGTCTACCGCACAGTTTGAGCCCCTTGGAGAGGTATGGTACCATAATATTGTGGATTTAGTATTGTCTTGTAAAGATATTGTAGCAAAAACATATTGACTACTAAAATATTATCAAGTTAAGATATATCAGTAGGTAGAGGTGAGTGAGGCATTAAATTACCAGGGGATACACATACTCTGACGGAACTCCAAGGGGTTCCCGGAGGTGGCATACTCTGCTTGTCTGCGTCCGGGGGTTTTCGGGAAAATGGCGCAGTTAGCTAGAGTTAAGATTGGATAGTTTTAGGCAGGGGCGGGGTTTACATGGCAGATAGGACATTGGGGCCGGTTAGTGTATTGTTTGGTGCTCTGTGGTCCTGTTGTGCATGGTTAGAGTTATGCATGGTTTTTCCCTTACCCCTTCCACCCCCCTCTATTGTGAGAAGTTCCTAGGTTGTACTTCAGATCCTTTTCGGTCCTCTCTATAGCTCGTCTTGATGGTTATTCGAGTTTGGGGTGGAAACCTGTGGTTGCTTTTTGGACAGGTGGCAGAAATGCAGGATCTCACGCTAGACCGGAAGGGCTGGGGGCCTTGCAGGGCACACCTTGGGGGAGCAATGCTTTGGTCACATGCAAAGGAAGGCGAATGGAGGGCAAAGAAGATGATGTGACTATTTAGAGGGTTGTTGGGGGATTGTTCATGTTGGGGGGAGGATTAAGGGAAGGGAATTAGTTATCAATTGTATTAGTGAGGCGGGGTTTCTTTAATATTGTATTATAAATGACAGGTTTCTGCTGCACACCTATTCCAATAGAGCAGAATTTTGCTCTTAACCTGGTTTGTTATTTCTGCGCCGCTTTGCCCAAAGCCCAGTATTCATCGTGGTGAGAGGAGAGTAGCAACAAGACCTCTGCACCTGGTTGTTGGCTCTATAAAGTTTGTGATTTTGCCCTGCTGCGCGGAACACGTAACCTCTGCTGGGGGCCTCCAAAGCCCAGTGTCCATCGCGGTGAGTAGGGAGGAGCAGCAAGACCTCTGCACCTGTTCATTGGTGCTTTAAAGTGTAAGACTTTGCCTTGCTGCCCTTGATGCGCATACTCTGCTGGGGACTCCAGAGCCCCTTATTCATCATCATCGCTGCAAGAGGGTAGGAGCAACAAGAGCTCTGCACCTGGTCATTTGGCAATATAAAGCAATAGACTTTGCCCTGCTTCACGGGATGTTCCAGGAAGCCCGGGTCAAAGGCAGGCACGTCTGCGCCCGTCAGCGCCAGGAAGAGGCCACCCCCCTTAGTTTTTATTTTAGAGGTGACCTTTTAGAACTTGTATGTAATTTTTACAGTAGCGGCTGGTGTCAGGGAAATGTGGTGAGGTAGTGGGGGGGGGGGGAGCCTGTAACAGAACGATTTAAAAAAGCATACCTTCCCATCTTCTGCTCGTCGTTCTGCTCGCCGCTCTTCTGCTCCTCTGGGCACAGTCTGAAACTCCCAGACTCCCCTATGGCCAATTCAGATGCTGCTCTCATACTCATGTGAGCAGTGTAGGGATTGGGCGGAGGAGGCTTGGTTTGCGCATATCTGTGACTGAGGGTGAGTGTCTGAAAACGTACAGAACTCCGTCCATCATCTCCTTGTGCTTGCTTTGTTTTGTGCTCCATCAGGAGCTGGGAGCCTGTCTGCTGGTCTCTCCACCCAGCAATACAGCTGGTTTGGAGCAATGTCAGTGCGCATGATGGCCGGCCAAACGGTAAGGCGCACTAACAGCAGTGCCTACCACTCCTCCTCCCCCTGCTGCAGTGCTGTGGCCCTGCCACCCCAAGACTCAGCTACAGTACGAAAAATAAAATGATCATTTTATTTTTTGTTTGTCTCTGTGGGCAGGGGGGGGCGACCCTCCTCTGCCATAGCGGAGGAGCCGCTGATGAATTTTGTAACTGTTATATGAACTTTGCATTGGAGGTAGCTGAGAGTGGAGGTTTTAATTGACTTATATCCAAGTGGTGCCTTGAGGGTTGTGACTTTCCGGGTCAGTGCGTTTTGATTGTACACTTTTACTTGATTTCCTGGAGTGCCTACCCCTTCTGTTGTATTTAGGGTTACACTTTTAAAGTTGTATTAGTTTGGCTAAACGCTGATAACCAGGGCCGGCTCTAGGGCGGTGCGACCGGTGCCACCGCACCGGGTGCTGACTTCGCATTGGGGCACCTGTTTGCTAGTTTATATTGTGCTTAAAAGCACCTGCTGCCGCGTTCCTGGCCTCCAGCAATTTTCAGAAAACTCTGATTAATGTTCTTCCTGGCGAGATCGGAGTTTTGTCTAGTAGAAATTTTGACTCGTGGAAGTTTTGTTTCATGGTAAGGTAGCGCAGAGGGTTAATATGCCCGCTGCAAAGAACATGTACCATGTAGATACAAAGTGAATATAATGTAAACAGGTCAGTGGGTTACTGCTGTTGTCAGAGACTTTCTTTTGTTAGTTGCATTTTACAGTGAGCTATTAACTGTCATCAAAGAACTGCGTGCAGACTTTAAGGTATAGATTAGAGCGTATGGATTTTTTCCCCAGACTTTCATTATTCTAATGTTGCAAAAAGTGTTCATTTGGGTACAAATCAGTTCTTGTTATTAAAGAGACCCCCAATCCATTGTGTTACATTTTAAAATTCAGAGTTTGTGCTCCTCCAGACTAAGTATTCTTCAACTATCCTGCCTACCTGTATGGATGACATGTGAATCCACCCTTTGTTGTCCTCTGTTTTATGTAACATTTCCTATACACTGATTTACACACCTATGATTGATAGTCTCTGTGTAATGTGTGTGTTATGTAAAGTGCTCTGACACACTTCACTTTTATGAGTGACGCTATAAAATTAATTAAATGCATCTGAGAGAAAGTGGTTATGGAGACTGTTAAAGGGTGGTAGGGAGGGAATCCATGCCGGAGGTGGTCATTGGAGGGGGCGCCAAAAAACATTGTCGCACTGGGCGCCACCAGTGCTAAAGCCGGCCCTCCTGATAACAAGGGGGAAAAGGGAAAAGGAAAAGCCACACCAGGGTAGCGGCAGATCAGCCAAGGCTGCTAAACATGCAGCTGAGACCAGTACTCTAAAAGAGATCAATGTATTAATCGAGGATGTAGAAACCATACATAATCAGGAACTGAATTCTGATAGGGCTCCAACTAAAAAGAAAAAATCCCCCTCAGCAAAGATTACACACTCCTACAAGAAAGATCAATTTAAGCAAGTATCTAATGGGTCTGTGGTGGTTCCGGGTGCCAATACTCCATATCCGGAAGCGACATGTATGCCCGTAGGAAGAACTAGAGATTTCATGCTGGGAGAAGTGCTTCTCCCCAGTAGTATCAGTTTGTTTAATATGCAAGCCCTTAATCAAATAATCATGAGTCATCTATGGAGGGAGACAATTTTGTAAATCCTTCAATCTTTTGCACACACAGATTTTCAACTTTGATGAATTTAAATTTTGATAAACAGGCTCTTATGAGCCCTTATCAAGCTAATAAGCACAGCAGTGAACTCAATGTAACTTAGCGACTCGCTATTTTAACTAACAAATTTAAAGAAGCGAGGAGCCTACTAGAGGCATTGGCTGGGAGAATACAGAAAGTAGTGGACGCAAGAAATATTAGTAACATAGCAGGTCCAAATACTGATTGTGGGGCTCTATTGGGAAGAGAGACAGACTAGTGTCACACAAATAGCACAAGGGCGATTGGAGGGTTTGACACTTCCTGCAATAATAATTCTAAGCACTATGTGAGCGGCACTCAAGAGCAGGATATAAAAGATGGTTCACGTTTGCTCTAACATGCCTTTTAGGGCATTTGAGGGTAGCAGACAGGGAAGTGTCAATAATGTTTATTTGGGGAAGATTGGAATGGGTATTCTTCACATCAGAGAGAGCCTAGAACTGAGGGGAATGCTCGGAGATTACTCACTAAAAAGTTGGAATTTTCTATATGATTAATGTACTAAAACTTAGGGAAGGTAGAAAGGAAGATGCAGATTCCCTTATTAACAAGGTGATAAACTGGTTCAGGAATCACAACACTGTTTTTCGATCATTCGTTCAGATATAGTTCTAGCAGAATGACTGAGCAGCTTATCAGCTGCGACGGATAAAATTAAACTGACCTTTTCCAATGCTTATCAAGTAGATGGGTTGTTGTTGCCCTTGAGTCCGTGGAATTCCCCCCTTCCCCCATTCCAATATTCAATTTAAACTTAATCCTTGTACCGTCCAATTTTAGAAGAAAAGGAGCATGTAAAAGTCCATCCTTGATTTGTCTTTCCAAAATTCAAAGAATAATACTGTTCATTCCTTAATTATCTTCAGTCCATTAAAAAAATAATCACTTGGGAGTCTTGTGTTTCCTAATGGATCCAAAAAATTTGATTCAATAAATGCTTATCATCAAAAGCAGTCAACGCAGCCCAGACAACGCGTTTCATCCCTACGGACATCATCAGGGCTGTAAATCAAAACATATGTATCAATCATATGTAGTTGGTTGTATAATTTACATATTTACAAATATACAAAATTATTACCATTAATACAACAAGTTGCACAAAATCCCCCACAAGACTCCTTGCCTATATACACTCTACTGTGGACATTCTGTCCAATAACATCTTAGTGACATATCCAAAAGGTTTTTATTTTTATTTTTATTTTATCTTGATACCCCCTACTTATGCATGATCAACATCTCTAAAAATTATAAAGCCAACTACATATGATTGATACATATGTTTTGAATTACAGCCCTGATGATGATGGACTTTTACACGCTCCTTTTCTTCTAAAATTGGATTTTGCATGAACGTGGCCCTGGGGCAGTCTGACCACTTAAAGTTGAGCGTGAGAGTATGCTAATGGAATTGTTGTGATATTACACCAGTGCACCCTTGTTCTTAGCCAACACTGCCACTTGCAGAATTTTGGATTTAATCCTTGTACCCCTGTATTAGTTCCCACTCAACACACACGTACCCCTCAAGGTCCTCACTGGTATATGTCTAAGAGACTTGGCCCTTCTGCTGAAGCTCTACCTACCGTTGACTGATTTATTAAGCCCCCGGCCCTACAGGAGGAGGTGCCCGAAAGAGCTCTAGATGACAAGTTAGCTTCAAAGCAAGTAGTATCCCCTTTGCAGTGGCCTCAAGATTCCGTAATGGGACCCAATCAACTTAAGTCAGCAATACAGTAGCAGAGGGAGGAGGAAAATAAGACGGGCAACCCCTCCTCCCTGATGGATCCCGAATAAATGCAAATCTTGTCGTGGAATGTAGCATGGCTCCTCAGCAAACTGGGAGATCCATATTGGCCGATTTTTTTGATTTCTTCCAGTTTTGTATTTTGCAGGAGACCTGAGTGACTCAGCCGATGCATAGGTCAGGTTTCAGAACTTTGTACATCGAGGCTCATACATCAACTGCGGGCCATACTGTGGGGGAGTCCTCATCATTTGGCATTTGGGTAAACATTTCCCTCAATTGCGTTATAAAGAAATTGTACATTAACTCTGCTGATATTCTGGGGTTGAATATTCAGGCAAAGAATGAAATGAAATGAAATTTCAATAAATCTATATAATATTCTGAATCAATCTATGTCCAGGAATAAAGAGTCTCCCACTCTTCTAATATTGGAGGAACATCTCTCCAATCTTAAGAGTAGCCCCCAATAGCAGGAGATTCTAACATCACTTGTGAGCCAATTGATTGTATTTGTTTTATTATTGAACAAGAGGATGAGGTTTTGGCAATCCATAGTCTATATACTGTCCCACAAAATCATGGTCGGTAGCTGCTATTCAACTAGCTTCACTTACCATCTCTTATAGGTTGCGCCCTTGGCAATGGTCGCTTAACCTTGGACAAGGAAAGGGCTTACACCTTCTCTTGTGGGCATTCAAAAGTAGGATAGATTATGTTCTATTAGATACAAGCTTGTGAGACAGACTTGTGGACTTTAAAATTTTGCCAAGAACGGACACCGATCATAATGCTCTCCATGTAATGTTGAGGGAGGGGCTGCTAAAAGACGACACCAGTCAGAATCTAACCTCTTTATAGAGCCCATAATTAGGAATAACAAGAGAGTGATTAAATGGCCCAAGGTGAAAGCAAATATCACAAGCCTTTTAAAAATATACAATCTTTTTTGTTCAGCTTTGGCTCCCTAAGTGCATAGTCTCTGTAATGAAATTCCTATTGTTGAAATCCATAGTCATCTGTTTGAGGCATTAAAGGCCATTTTCGTAGAAGTACCTACAGCTCGACAATTAACAAAAACAAGGTCAAACCCTAGGTATACAAGCAAGTGCCAGAGAGCTAAATCGCAGTTGATTATTAACTTGCGACCCCTAATAATTTGTGCCGCAAGAGGATGATACAAGTGTTTAACGCTTGCTAACAAAATTAAATGCAATGATGATAACTTGAAAGATCTTTTAGAGGCCTCTCGCAGAAGGGAAAATCTTGCTGCTGGCATATTATGGCGCATGGTAGTCTGGATGGATGTTCACCAATTTATTACTATATTCAACCACAAGTTTGGGTCAATCACTTCACCAGCTTGAACTCAATGCACATCAAGAGAATTAACTTGACCATCAGAGCAACTTCTCAGTATGCAGCGAAGATATGATATTTTCCATTACTGACACTGTGAATTCCCTTGAGTCATTCAGTGCAGGCAAGGCACAAGGTCCTGACATGGTGCTATGGGATCTTTACCACTCGAAGATAGAGCCGTGAGCTTCCATCCCTGCGTTCCAGAGAGGAGCGCAAAGCATTCCAATTTATAAAAAAAGTGATAGGCCTATATTTTCAAGGGTTAATCCTATCAGTTTGTTGGACAACATACAGAAGGTGTTCTGTAGGCAGGTCTTGGAAAAGCTGCAACAATGGATGAGCGAGCTTGACTTTTCATCACCCTTCCACACTGGCTTTAGAGCCAAAGTTAGTACAACTGATCAGGTTTTTAGATTAACCCTTATCCTGTGGAAATATATTAAGTTATCTCAAGCACATCTTTCTGTGGCTTTTGTAGACTTAAGGGTAGCTTTGGACCTCGTGCCCAGGGAAAAACTTGGGCCTCCCTCAAGTCAATGTGTGTTCCACAAAGGCTTCTATATATTTTACCAAGGCTTCATGAGCATAACTACGCCCAAGTGCGGTGGAGAAAATAGGGTGAATTAATTGATATAATTCCCATTAAGCGAGGCGATCGCCAAGGCTGCATCCTCGCTCCCACGCTCTTTCTGTTATATATTACCGAAGTATTCAATTATCTGCCCAACTGCAACCATGATACTCCCCAACTTGATGGTACATTTATCCCAGGCCTACCTTTTGTGGATGATACCCTGCTTATTTCAAGAACTCCAGGAGGGTTGTAAAATTTGCTGAATATATTTCACGCTTTCTGTGTCACAAGGAACATGTAGCTTAACCCCCAAAAGACGAAGTTTATGGAAATTAGGCAACACAAGTCCTTTTGCAACATTAAGAGATTGGGAGATATGGTTCTTGAAGAAGTCAACAAGTTTGATTATTTAGGTATTAGGGTAGACTGAGCACTGACATGGACCTTACATATTCAGAAACGTAGGGTAATAATTCTCTGTAGAGCTTCAGCCATTGTGAATTTGTACAGATCTACAACATCTAGGTCAATTTCTCCAGCTATAGAGGTCTATAGAGCCACAGCACAATCGACAGCCCAGAATAAGGGCAGAAAATTGGGGATTGGGTAATATTAAAGAGCTCACCATTAGGGATATTGCTTTGTCAGCTCCCTACTTAATTTACCGCAGTGTAGCCCAGTCCTTCCACTTTTCTTGGAAGTTTCCCTGAAACAAATAGACAACCTCGCAGCCCTTGTTATATTGGATCCAGTTTTGGACAACCCTAGAGCTGGGGTCTTTAAGGAATAGACTAAAGAAGATTCTAAGGTTAGAAAGAGATGTTAAATTGCACTGGTGATGTCACATTAAGGGGCCGATTATGAGGCGGCACGTAATGGCTCCGACCGATGGTCGGAGCCTTCCTGGCCGAATCGTAATGGGCCGCTCAGTTTACTTTCTGACCGCCACATTATGATGCTGGCAGTCGGAAAGTAAACCGGCCGGTCATTCTGGCTGGCTTACATCGGGCTCATGGAGCCCGTCGGCCAGTCGGAGCCGGCTTTTAATCCCAAAGGGAGGGGCCTCTCCGCCCTTGGGATTAGGATGCACGGTTTCCAACATGGTTTCCATGCCAGGATGTCCGACATGGAAACCATGTCAGAAAGCATGTTTGGGGGCCCCCAGCAGAGTCCCCTAGTGTATGCGGACTCTGGTTGGGGGCCGGTGCCCCCCTGTTGATCCCTGCAACTTGTGGCAGGCACCTTGAGGTGCCTCCCACGGGGAGCAGGGATGAACAACACCTCCCATTTCTAAATGGTAGCTTGTGTTACGGCCAGTTTATGGCCGTAACATAAGCTCCCATTGAGAAATGGGAGTATACGACCGAACAGTGTTCGGTCGCATTGTGATTAGCTGGTCGGGACCTCCGACCGGAGATCGGTCGTTCCCAGGACCGAGATGACATGGTAATCAGGCCCTAAGTGTTGGTTTAATGCCTTGGGCCTGGAAAGAATGTGTACTGACCCTACTTCCATTCATCGAGCAGCAAGAGACGTTATAAAGAAGATCTACTGGCCCTACATTGTAGAACAATGGCAGATGAATACACAAACTGGTAGCTTTGTGGATAATTTTTTGAATATTAAACAAGTCCCATTCTTTGAAGCATACCTAGACAAATTAGTCCCTCACACAGCCAAAATATTATATTTAATAGTTTTACTTGCAAGTGGGACAGCATATTGACTAGCAATGGATTGTGTGAGGCACGTGGTTTTGGGAAATAAAATATCTAGCATGTCTAGCACCTTGAGGACAAGGGTGACCAGGACTTGGATGGTAGGAGCCAGCTGGACCAAGTGGGGATCTAGAACTAGTATAGATGAGAGGGGGAACAGGATGAGCAGAAATGGGTGGATCTGGAAAAAGAGGATGTGTTATCCCAGAACCAGAAAGACTTGGAGGACCAGGTCCACCAGATGAAGGTGGACCAAGAAGACTAGGGAGAAAAGGAACAGGTGGGCTAGGACCAGTGACCGGAATGTGGAGGATCAGGATAAGTGGGACCAGGGCTAGGAGGACAAGGAGACCATAACCAAGGGGTCCAACACATGCAATATCAAATGGAGCAGGAGGGCCAGGACCTGGGGACTCAGTACAAGGATGAGGAGGATGAGGAGGACTAAGACTACTACAGCCAGGAGGATCAAGGGACCAGATAAGGACCAAGATGGCCCAGGCCAATAATGCCCAATAAGAAGTACGAGGACCAGTGTATGCAGTAGCAGGTAAAAAAGGAGGAGAGGGTACAGAGCCAAGGTAATCAGGATGGCTCATACCAGGAGGACTAGGAGTGCCAGCCTGAGGATGACCAGTGCTAGAAGTGCCAGGAGGAGGAGGTCTCAGCGGACAAGCAGGACCAAGGTGAGGAGGATCAGTACAAAGGAAAAAGGGGGAACAAGGACCAGGAGGCACAGGAAGAACAACTACAAGGTATGGCCCGGACCATTGATTGTCAGGAAGAAGAGGGCTACAATGACTAGGGTAAGGAGGTCTAGAACCAGGAGCACAGAATTCTACAAACCAGTATCAGGGTTCCCGTAGCTAGGAGACAACAGCCAAGAAGAAGGCCAACACCAGAACACCTGGAAAAGGACGACCAAGACCAGGAGGCATAGAAGGGCCAGAAGGTGAAGGAGGAAGATCGTGAGGAGGAGGAGACCTCGGCCACAGGTATTAGGGTATCCCTCTTCTAAATGGATCTTAGTCATACTTCTTATAGTTCGATCTTGAGGTAGCGATGGCTCCCATCTAATTTGCATGTTTCGAGCGTGTCCGTGTTTCATGCGCAGAGCTACTGCTGCATACTTTTGGTTTTTCTGTGGATGCTCCCCAAGGCCGGGTCTGTGGTGAGGGGCATGGGGGCCACCATGATCTTTTGGCAAGCAAGTTTTTGAGCCCTCCCTGTTACTACCTGTCGATCCCTTGCCTGACCCCAAGATGGCTGCCACTGTGTTCCCTACCACGTCGTGCTACTCCTCTGGGAAAGAAAAAAAAAGAAATAACCGGACTTCGACCAGACCTCGTACTCATCCCCCATCCGTCCTACCCTTCAGGATACTGAATCTATGAACCTACCTCTGACCGTGGAGACCTAGCTTTTTGGCCGATGCCCGGTGGAGCTACTTGATAGCTATAGAGGAGATGGGCTGTGGACTACCCCTTCGGCCGTCACCTACCCAGCCGGACATTGGGCAGACCTTACTCGTCTCTCCGTCGTACTCTCCCTCCTACCCCTTTACTCCACCCACTTTCTCCTTTATGCTCCATTTATTCCTCCTCTTTGCTCTCTAAATGTTTTCTCATTGAGACCTAGCCGCTTGACTGATGCCCGGTGGTGCTACCTGATAGCTATAGAGGAGATGGGCTGTGGACTTCCCCTCGGCCGTCACCTACCCAGCCGGACTTTGGGCAGACTCTCCTTCGTCTCTCCATCCATCCTATCTCCATCCTTTCTCCCTCCTATACCTTTACCCCACCCCCTTACCCTTCTAAGCTCCATTTACTTCGTCTTCCGACGCTCTTGAAATGTTTTCTTGGAACTGATGTAACTTGTAACTGATGTAATTTTGTAATTTTGTGGATCCTTATGTAAGCGCTCTGATACCTCCGGGTCTAGCCAGCACTATATAAAACTCAAATAAATAAATAAAATAGTGTCAAACCCTAGCGACTCCACATTTTCAGCCCACTTAAAGCACTGATGGTAAGTAGGTGCTGGAAAATCACACGATGCAAAGTAGACAAAAAGCCAGGACTGTCACATTGATCTCTGAGTGACAGCAGATGCCATCTGAAGCTGATGCAGTGGCCTAAGGGTGGATGGTGGGCATAGGGACTGAAACATGGTAGAGGCAGTGCTTAATTTGAGCTGGTGGTTTCCGGTGCTCCACACCAGTACTTAATTGTCAACACTGGCGCTTAACAGTCTGCCACAAGTTGGCACTGTCTGGATAATTTAAAGATGACCACAACAAAAGTTAATTACTAATTCAATCTACATTAAAAATGATTATTTACGTGCTGCCCATGCCATTCTTATAGCTTTGGGGGCCTGGTCTAGAAAGCTGTGGGGGTTAGTGGAAGTGGATAAAGAGATGGCGGGGGAACTGAGTGTTGATTGTGGGGGGTGATCTCCAGAAAAGAGAGGTGTCCTGGGCACTGAGGGTTATCATAAGAGATCAAAGTCTTTCAGTGGCAGTAGGAAGGGGCTAAATCCTGCTACACTGAGGGCCAGTGGTGAGGGCCCTGGAAGTGTCTATCTGATGTGGTTTGAGGGGTCTCAAAATTGACAGAGATATTAGGGTTGTGGCTCGTTGAGATGGTATGAGAGCTCATAGATTTTGATAGCCATAGAGGAAGTTGGTGGTGAGAGCATGTCTCAAGTTGATGTGTGGTTTGAGGGTCATCTGAAGGGCAAGGAGCCGACAGAAAGGATCGAATGGGCTCTGAAGCTTGGCCGAGGAGCTCTTAGTTGGATGCAATGATAGCACTGGCCTGGCAGAGGCAGACTGAGGTCTAGAAGGGGAGATTGAAAAGCCAGCAGACCATGTTATTAGTGTTGGAATTCTTGGCAGAGTGACTCTAGTGGCTTATGAATAAGGGTGCCTGTATGGGAATTTGTTGAAGGAGGCATGGACAAGGTTGTGATGGAGTTGTGAAAAAGGTGTAGGTGTGGATGAGGATAGCTTGAATGGGTGTTGTGCTAGACTTTGCAGAGGCAATACATTGGCCTGTTTAATAAAGGAATTTAGACAATGGTGGGATGGGAATGTTTCCTGCATAGCATACTGACATGTTCCCCTACCTAATGTCCCTAATTGCGTGCAAAACTGGGATTTTGACTTTTTTATTGGCCTTGCAAGCACACAAGCATAGCGTGTATGCAGAAGTCTAGGCCTGCCCATGGAAGTGCAATGCCCAGAACCTGTTCTTTGACTAGTAAGGCACACCAATTGTGCCCTTAAAACCAAATGGGACTATTGTCCATATCCTCCTGACTTGATAACATGAAGTTGTGGTGGCAGAGTACTGTGGTCTGTGAATTATTAGTCTTGACTAGACCTTTCTTCTGTGTCAAGGGAGAGTATGGACTACTGATGTCACTTGCATAATGTTCTACTTTAGTTTGACCTCCAGAGCCTTGCGATGACATTACATGTGTATGTGTCAAGTACGTTTATGTGCAGTGGATGTGTAGCACTTGTGCAGTAGTAAGTGGCATAAGATGGAGGATAGATACAGCTTCCTCAGATAGTGAAAGTGTATTTGCTGCATCCTGGTACTGGAGGGTGGAGACCCAGACACTGAAATGAGGGAGGATGGAGACATGGCTAGCCTTAGAAATTCACCTAGGTCATTGTTAGCAGAGGGCTGATGATTGGTTCTTCCAGAGCACTGCCATTTGGTGGTTGGTAGGCATTAGCGGTAGATGAACAGTTTCTGTTGTTAAAGGTGAGGAACTTTCACCTCAGCAGGGCCTGTCCTTTTGTCTGTCCCTGATTACTACTTCAGGAAAGCATATGCCAGGCAGGTGCAGAGATCTCATACTTCCTTCTGCCCTTGGTTTGGATATTTCTGATTGGAGCCAGCACAATTGCTTCCTGCTGTGAGAGCAGTCTCCTGATCAATAGCAAGAAAATTATGTTTGAATAAGTAGCACTCCAAACCAGTTCTGAAACCATAGACAGTGGATTCACAAATTGGGACTCTAAAATGATTGTTCCATAGAACACAAAATTGGGGGAAACAAAATGCCTCTGTTTATTCACAGTGTCTCATTTACCACAATATTTTAACTAAAGGCATTAAATAAAAAAGCTCTCTCAGTCTTTTTTGTTCTGTCACTTTGATGCACATATGTTTTAGTTTGATTTACTGGGAATATTCCTCCATATTCCAATGACATTCAGTTCAATTAGCTATATTCTGATTCCTTTGCTAGTAAAGAAGACATTATCCATGAGTTGACCATGTGGGACCATGTGGTGGGTGTTAATTGACACCTCCAGATACTTCCATCCTTAACCTTCCATAGGAAATTCTTCACTGGCTTCAGAGAAAGAGAATACCATGGTCATCTCTGGCGTGTAGTCTGAATGTTCCCGCATCTGCCATCTCTTTCTCTCTTCTTCATATAGGGTTGAGTTTAGAGAGGATCAGGACGAGCACAAAGTTTCTGATTCCCTATTGTTGAAGTCCCAGCCACAGGGAATGGCGCTAACATCCCCAGTATTCTGACTGGGCAATTGGTCGTCAGAATTGCCCCTAACCCTGCACCCTTTAAAACCTGACTCCCCTTTCTCTTCCTCGGGCCTCCCATCACTGGCTAATGGCTCCAGGAATGGCTCTTTTCTCATGGTGTACTGTGGGCAGCTATGTCATCATTTGAGTAGTCTGGATTGAAATCGAGATTGATTCCCTTTCCATTCTTCAAATACAGCCATCGACCCGTGGGAGTCGACTGCAACAACTTAAGGTAATTTTATCAAAGCCGGCGGTGGTGTCTGCTCCTGGATTTCACCTTAAACCTGCCCTCTACCTGCTGTGCCTCACCACATTCTTGGCTTTACCAGGTAAATTGCCTATTGGGCAGGACTTGCTTTGACACTTGTCAAATGGACCCAAACCACCCATCTTTGTTCAAATTTCAAATTCCTAATGACCAAGGAAGGAAGTGTTCAGCAGGGTACTGAAAGAGCTGCTGTGTAATGAGGGCTGGTTTCTGCATGACGGCCAGTCTCGCAAAGGTGAAGGAACATCATTTGAAGTTTTCACTTCTTGCTGGAGGAGCTGATCTCCTTCCTATTACCTAAAGCCTGCCTGCCTTCTTATTGAGGGAAGGAGAGTACCTGGCTATGTAGGGGAAGAATCCCAGCATGATCACATTATGAGAAACCCCCGACTGGCAGAGAGAGCGAAAGTATGAGTCAATCTATGTAGTGTCCTCATCTCTCTGAGTGATTCCAAAACGTTCATCTAAAGAGCAACAGCATGTCTTCGGCATCCCTGCCATGTGCTGATAGACTGCAAATTCTGGTACTAATGCTGCCTGACATTGGGGCTGCAAAGCAAGAAGAGCCGTTGCCACCACCAATGAAGAAGCCCTGGTCCGACATGGAAGGCTGAAACTGCCAAAGGCAAACACCCGTTGGAAGTCATGCCTGGAAGTTACAACTGCCAAGTCAGAGCACCGCAGCTACTGAAGACAAGTGTCTGCTATGCAGGCCTACAGCAATAATCCCAGCACAGCAGTCCATGTGCTGGGTGAAGCCATTGCTGCTGGAACAGGTTCTCAGAATGCACTTGCCACGCCATAGAAGCAATATCTTCAGCAAGCTGGTAAAATGAGACCTAGCCATGAAAAGGCTGAGAGACTAAGGGCCCAATTACGATGTTGTCAGGAAAGCATTCTCACCGAATCTGGTTAGGAATGCTTTCCGAACGATTCGAATTCGGGGAGTCCTACCGACCGATTACGATGTGTCCGGATGCTCACGGACTCGGTTCGGTCAGACTCCCATTGACTTCAATGGGAGCCTGTGTCCCGAACGAGAACACAGGCTCCCATTGAAAAAATGAGTGGGTGGGGAACACCTTGCACCCTGTGGCGGGCACCGCATGGTGCCTGCCACAATGTGCATGGTTGGGAAGGGGGGCCTCCGGATAGGTACCCCCACGGGCCCCAACCAGAGGCCTACGGGTGACGGGGGGCCTGCTATGGGCCCCCGAAGTCCGATTCCCACAGCTGTTTTGTCTCGGCAACAGATTCGGAACGGCTGTCCAAATCGGTCATTGTACTCGCTCGTTCGGAAACCGTCTCCATTGGGCTGTACGATTCTGCTTCGAATGACTCTGGCTGCCTGAATACCGTTCAGAACCGATTTGGACAGCCCGGACGGCTTCCTTGCATCATACTCGGTTGTCCGGAAAGGTGACCGATTTGGTCGGGAACATAGGTCCCGAATCGGATTTGCATAATCCGAAATCCTGTTCGGAGCCTTTACTGATGACATCGTGATCGGGCCCTAAATCTGCAGAAGCAAATGTGCTGTTAAAACCCATAGACTGCATGTGTGAACGAGTAGCCGCACAAACTGTTGAACACGATCTATGCATTAGTGGGGCCAACCATAGTGAACTTCACTTGTATCTAATCAATGTCTATGCCAATACTTCATAACAGGGACTGTAGACATCAGGAGACCTCCTAGACCTGAGATAGTAGGGTGAATAGGGTGTGTAGCACTTTGCAGAGATTCGTAGATGAGATTATAACCAGGCAACTGTATTCCTATATGTGCTGTGCACTGTCTCATTTTGCTATGAGAATAAAGTACGTTAGGGCTGATTTAGAGTTTGGCGGAGAGGGTACTCTATCGCAACAGTGACGGACTACCCTCTCCGCCAAACTGAAGGTCCGCCCGCCAGATTGACAGATGAGCGGACCGTAAGTATGTCAGCAACAGTGACTACTCGATCTCTGTTACTAACATACTCCTCCGAATAACGACCCAGTAAGGACCATCGGAAGTTTGGCCCTTCAACTGCCTGCCCATTTTAAAATGGGCAGTTGAATGCCCAGTTTTTACTCTCCCTTACTGCCATGAAAAGTGTGTCAGTAAGTGACAGTAAAAACTTTCAATGATGGCCACACCATGGGAAAAGACTCTCATGGTGTGGGGGTCACTAGTTTTAGTTTTTTGTAAACCAAAATCCCACTTTGGTATTGTCTTTTTTTTAAAACAAGAACATCTAAAAAGTTTGACAGGCTGTACCGTCATCTTGACAGTACCGCCCGTCAAACTTATAACACATTGACAGAAACTGCAGTGACGCCAGTTCTTGCCACTGTTGTCAGCAAGGCTGGTGGGCAACTCTAAATTTGGCAGGGAGAGGGTCACTGGTATGTCAGGAGAAAGTATACCGGCATACCGACGGACTAACCTCTGCCGCCAAACTCTAAATCAGTCCCTTTCTTTTTACTAAGATAATCAGTGGGCTGCAAAATATTGTGCCTGTTGAATAACTGTTGAGGTTCGGTCATAGCTCTTGTCTTTTCTGTCAGAAATAGGGCCACTGTATAATGTCTATCAAGTTTAAATAAGGGCTTGCATTTACATATGAATATGTTTTCTTTATAATTCTTAGCATGTTTATATTTGTCAGATGTTCAATGTGTTTTTTATTTATTTATTGAGTCAATTTATACAAGCATTATTATTATCAGGCTGGTTCCATCATAACAGTGTGAATAGTACATCTTAATAGAGTGACAAGAAATGGAACAGTGATCGCAAATATCCCAATAGATCTCACATTAAAAGGCAGCGTATACAATAGATACATAAATTAAAAAACTGGGCTGTCACCACTTGTGTATACTTTCTTATGCCAGCGGCTATCCTTTTGATTAGAATCAGTAAAAAAAACTCAACCAAGACATATTCGGGGGTGGGGTGTTAGCTTCCCCTATTGTTTCACCTGCTACTTGTTCACTAGGTACACTTGATACGGGCCCCAAAAGCTCTTGGGACGAGGCTGTGGAAGTAAAAAAACGCAGTATAGATCGGCTTGAGTATTACAGTAGACCTTGTCTGCAAGCCAATCCTGCAGAGTTGGGACAGGCGCTCGTGCCCAGCGCATCCCCACACGGCGCTTAGCGAAGAGTAGTCCCATGGCCACCAGTTTCCTTACATTCCTATTTACAGCTTTATCGAATCCCAATAATGCAAGCAAGGGGTCAGGTTCCAAGAAAAAGCCCAGTAACGGTCTCTAGTTCGAAGAATACAAGTTCCCAAAAAGTTAAGACAGCTGGGCAATACCACACAGTGTGTATAAAGTCGGCATTCTGTGCAGTCCCGCAGCCCTATCCATACAGTCTCCCCAGAGTAAAATATACACGATTAACATATTTGAAGTGCACAAGGCGGTGCCTGCCATTTAAAAAAATCCCCTTGGTCATTGCGCAGCAGTATTGCCTGCACTTATCATCAATATTCCTTCTAATATCTGTCTGCCATTCAAGTTGTGCCTTAGTTAGAGCAGGCCTCCTAGCCTCATGCGTGAAAGCGTAGATTTTAGACACCAAGGGGGATATTACCAAGGATTTGCGATAATTATCGCAAAGCGCGCTTAGCGCTGTTTTTTTATCGCCGGCTATCGCTGGATTTCATCGCGGAGATAACGCGTTATTATCAATGCTTATCTCCAAGGCGATAAAAAATCCAGCGATAGCGGTGAAACCCAGCAATAGCGCGAGAAATGCAGCGATAAATTCCCTGCGCTAATGAAAAGCTTGCTAATAGGCAGGTGAGGACTTAACCTTACAATCCACCTCCCATTGACTAGAATGGTTAAGTCAGGTTTTTAGCAGGTGTTAAATTCCCGTGATAATTGCGGTTAGCGCGAATTTTTTTATCACTTCGCGGGCATTGGTAATAGGGGGAAGTTGTGTTTGCGACTGTTTGCAGTCGCTTTTAGTTGGGAACGCCAACTTTGCATGTCATCAGCGATAAATATCGCTGACATGCAAAGCGGCACCAAAACGTTTGCTTTCGCCATGAAGCTGTCGCTAACAGCTGTTAGCGACAGCTTGCTAATAGGGCGATAGAAATATCGCCGCTTTAGCAGCAAAAAGTGCCGCTAGAGCGGCGATAACGCCCTTGCTAATATGCCCCCAAGTTCACTGGGGTAGCTGATTGTATAAGGGAGGAGAATGCTAGCATTTCTGGGGGCTCCTGTAGGTCCTCTCCCAATATGTCTCGTAGTGCTTGGCGGACTCCATGGTATTGGAAACAAGTGAGAGGTGACGGTGACGTAGTTCCACCCAACACAGCCTCAAAGCTGCTTGCCACACCATCTTGAAAGAGATGACCCATTGTGTCCAATCCCAGAGCATGCAATGCCTGTACCACACCCCCTTCCCTGCCAACGGGGAACCATAAGCACCATTCAAACTGCGCATTCGGGAGTATAATAGGGAGCCAGACAGTTTGGACAATAAATTGTGCCAGGCATGTATCATTGAATTAATTGAGTCGAGTGTACTGTGACGCCTCACAGGGTCGCAGAAAAGAGCTTGAGACAGGGAAAAGGGGCAGCTGCGTCCTTTTCAATGTACAGATGCAAGTTATGCAGGTCATAAAGCCAAAAGTGATCATGCGAACTCTGAGCTGCCCTATAGTATAGCTCCAGCTCTAGTGCTTTCAACCCCCCCATACCTATAGGAAAAGGAAGAATGTCCCACTTAACCCTGGGTTGTTTACCGGCCCAGTCCAACCTAATCATTAGCGAGCGTAGGGTAGCAAATAAAGACCTCGAAGTAACATTGAAATATTGTGAAACAAAAACAGGAACATAGGTAGTACAACTATTTTCATTATGGCTAGAAGCCCCATTAAAGATAGCTGCAAAAAGAACAATTGATGGACAGAATGCAGAACAATGTCATACATTCACCCCAGTACAGAGATCTGGGCCTAAATCCATCGTTTTTTTGCTCACCATGCCATTCCAGTTTGAACCCAGCCATATGCAAATCAGTCTTGACCCTGTGCCCCATGGGAACAGTCCAGCCCGAACTGCCTGGCCAGGTCCTCCCTGGACTGGAAACAAGCATCCTAGAACCGGTTTCGGGGTTTCACCCCTCATCAGCCAGGATAGCTTGACTCCAGTGGCATGGAGAGCACAGGACCCACGTCTGGGCATACCCGTCCCACTCGGGGTGACATATGCAAAAAGAACAATTGATGGACAAAATGCAGAACAATGTCATACATTCACCCCAGTACAGAGATCTGGGACTAAATCCATCGGTTTTTTGCTCACCATGCCATTCCAGTTTGAACCCAGCCATATGCAAATCAGTCTTGACCCTGTGCCCCATGGGAACAGTCCAGCCCGAACTGCCTGGCCAGGTCCTCCCTGGACTGGAAACAAGCATCCTAGGACCAGTTTCGGGGTTTAACCCTTCATCAGCCAGGATAGCTTGACTCCAGTGGCATGGAGAGCACGGGACCCACGTCTGGGCATACCCGTTCCAATCGGGGTGACATATGCAAAAAGAACAATTGATGGACAGAATGCAGAACAATGTCATACATTCACCCCAGTACAGAGATCTGGGCCTAAATCCATCGTTTTTTTGCTCACCATGCCATTCCAGATCTCTTGACTGGGGGAGAATGTCTGAATCATTCAGCATTCCGTCCATCATTTATTGCAGATACACTTTTCGCCCTAAGTGAGATGGGTATGCCCAGACGTGGGTCCCTTGCTCACTGTGCCACTGGATTCAAGCTAGCCTGGCTGATGAAGGGTGACATACCCTGAAACTGGTCCCAGGAAGCTTGTTTCCGGTCCAGGGAGGACCTGGCTTGGCAGTTCGGTCTGGACTGTTCCCATGAGGCACAGGGTCAAGACTGATTTGCATATGGCTGGGTCCAAACTGGGGTGGCGTAGTGGGCAAAAGAACGATGGATTTAACCCAGATCTCTTGACTGGGGGAGAATGTCTGAATCATTCAGCATTCCGTCCATCATTTGTTGCAGATACACTTTTCGCCCTAATTGGGATGGGTATGCCCAGACGTGGGTCCCTTGCTAATTGTGCCACTGGATTCAAGCTAGCCTGGCTGATGAAGGGTGAAATACCCTGAAACCGGTCCCAGGATGCTTGTTTCCGGTCCAGTGAGGACCTGGCTTGGCAGTTCGGTCTGGACTGTTCCCATGAGGCACAGGGTCAAGACTGATTTGCATATGGCTGGGTCCAAACTGGGGTGGCGTAGTGGGCAAAAGAACGATGGATTTAACCCAGATCTCTTGACTGGGGGAGAATGTCTGAATCATTCAGCATTCCGTCCATCATTTGTTGCAAATACACTTTTCGCTCTAAGTGGGATGGGTAAGCCCAGACGTAGGTCCCTTGCTCACTGTGCCACTGGATTCAAGCTAGCCTGGATGATGAAGGGTGACATACCCTGAAACCGGTCCCAGGATGCTTGTTTCCAGTCAAGGGAGGACCTGGCTTGGCAGTTCGCTCTGGACTGTTCCCATGAGGCACAGGGTCAAGACTGATTTGCATATGGCTGGGTCCAAACTGGGGTGGCGTAGTGGGCAAAAGAGCGATGGATTTAACCAAGATCTCTTGACCGGGGGAGAATGTCTGAATCATTCAGCATTCCGTCCATCATTTGTTGCAGATACACTTTTCACTCTAAGTGGGATGGGTATGCCCAGACGTGGGTCCCTTGCTAACTGTGCCACTGACTGGATTCAAGCTAGCCTGGCTGATGAATGGTGACATACCCTGAAACCGGTCCCAGGATGCTTGTTTCCAGTCCTGGGAGGACCTGGCTTGGTAGTTGGGTCTGGACTGTTCCCATGAGGCACAGGGTCAAGACTGATTTGCATATGGCTGGGTCCAAACTGGGGTGGCGTAATGGGCAAAAGAACGATGGATTTAAACCAGATCTGTTGACTGGGGGAGAATGTCTGAATCATTTAGCATTCCGTCCATCATTTGTTGCAGATACACTTTTCGCCCTAAGTGGGATGGGTTAGCCCAGATGTTGGTCCCTTGCTCACTGTGCCACTGGATTCAAGCTAGCCTGGCTGATGAAGGGTGACATACCCGGAAACCGGTCTCAGGATGCTTGTTTCCAGTCCAGGGAGGACCTGTCTTGGCAGTTTGGTCTGGACTGTTCCCATGAGGCACAGGGTCAAGACTGATTTGCATATGGCTGGGTCCAAATTGGGGTGACGTAGTGGGCAAAAGAACGATGGATTTAACCCAGATCTCTTGACTGGGGGAGAATGTCTGAATCGTTCAGCATTCCGTCCATCATTTGTTGCAGATACACTTTTCGCCCTAAGTGGGATGGGTATGCCCAGACGTGGGTCCCTTGTTCACTGTGCCACTGGATTCAAGCTAGCCTGGCTGATGAAGGGTGACATTCCCTGAAACCGGTCCCAGGATGCTTGTTTCCAGTCCAGGGAGGACCTGGCTTGGCAGTTCGGTCTGGACTGTTCCCATGAGGCACAGGGTCAACACTGATTTGCATATGGCTGGGTCCAAACTGGGGTGGCTTAGTGGGCAAAAGAACGATGGATTTAACCCAGATCTCATGACTGGGGGAGAATGTCTGAATCATTCAGCATTCCGTCCATCATTTGTTGCAGATACACTTTTCGCCCTAAGTTTGATGGGTATGCCCGGACATGGGTCCCTTGCTCACTGTGCCACTGGATTCAAGCTAGCCTGGCTGATGAAGGGTGACATACCCAGAAACCGGTCCCAGGATGCTTGTTTCCGGTCCAGGGAGGACCTAGCTTGGCAGTTCTGTCTAGACTGTTCCCATGAGGCACAGGGTCAAGACTGATTTGCATATGACTGGGTTCAAACTGGGGTGCCATAGTGGGCAAAAGAACGATGGATTTAACCCAGATCTCTTGACTGTGGGAGAATGTCTACATAATTCAGCATTCCGTCCATCATTTGTTACAGATACACTTTTCGCCCTCAGTGGGATGGGTATGCCCAGACGTGTGTCCCTTGCTCACTGTGCCACTGGATTCAAGCTACCCTGGCTGATGAAGGGTGACATACCCTGAAACCGGTCCCATGATGCTTGTTTCCGGTACAGGGAGGACCTGGCTTGGCAGTTTGGTCTGGACTGTTCCCATGAGGCCCAGGGTCAAGACTAATTTACATATGGCTGGGTCCAAACTGGGGTGGCGTAGTGGGCAAAAGAACGATGGATTTAA
The DNA here is from genome assembly GCA_963921515.1 of Calotriton arnoldi. Lineage (NCBI taxonomy): Eukaryota > Metazoa > Chordata > Amphibia > Caudata > Salamandridae > Calotriton > Calotriton arnoldi. Next base: position 5,790,780 of record CAWUFW010000144.1, read on the forward strand.
CCCAGATCCTTTGGCTGGGGGAGAATGTCTGAATCATTCAGCATTCCGTCCATCATTTTCTGCAGATACACTTTTCGCCCTAAGTGGGATGGGTATGCCCAGACGTGGGTCCCTTGCACACTGTGCCATTGGATTCAAGCTAGCCTGGCTGATGAAGGGTAACATACCCTGTAACCGGTCCCAGGATGCTTGTTTCCGGTCCAGGGAGGACCTGGCTTGGCAGTTCTGTCTGGACTGTTCCCATGAGGCACAGGGTCAAGACTGATTTGCATATGGCTGGGTCCAAACTGGGGTGGCGTAGTGGGCAAAAGAACCATGGATTTAACCCAGATCTCTTGACTGGGGGAGAATGTCTGAATCATTCAGCATTCCGTCCATCATTTGTTGAGGATACACTTTTCGCACTAAGTGGGATGGGTAAGTCCAGACATGGGTCCCTTGCTCACTGTGCCACTGAATTCAAGCTAGCCTGGCTGATGAAGGGTGACATACCCTGAAACTGGTCCCAGGATGCTTGTTTCCGGTCTAGGGAGCACCTGGCTTGGCAGTTTGGTCTGGACTGTTCCCATGAAGCACAGGGTCAATACTGATTTGCATATGGTTGGGTCCAAACTGGGGTGGCTTAGTGGGCAAAAGAACGATGGATTTAGCCCAGATCTCTTGACTGGGGAAGAATGTCTGAATCATTCAGCATTCCGTCCATCATTTGTTGCAGATACACTTTTCGCCCTAAGTTTGATGGGTATGCCCAGACATGGGTCCCTTGCTCACTGCGCCACTGGATTCAAGCTAGCCTGGCTGATGAAGGATGACATACCCTGAAAACGGTCCCAGGATGCTTGTTTCCGGTCCAGGGAGGACCTGGCTTGGCAGTTCAGTCTGGACTGTTCCCGTGAGGCACAGGGTCAAGACTGATTTGCATATGACTGGGTCCAAACTGGGGTGGCGTAGAGGGCAAAAGAACGATGGATTTAACCTAGATCTCTTGACTGGGGGAGAATGTCTGAATCATTCAGCATTCCGTCCATCATTTGTTGCAGATACACTTTTTGCCCAAAGTGGGATGGGTATGCCCAGACGTGGGTCCCTTGCTCACTATGCCACTGACTGGATTCAAACTAGCCTGGCTGATGAAGGGTGACATACCCTGAAACCGGTCCCAGAATGCTCGTTTCCAGTCCAGGGAGGACCTGGCTTGGCAGTTCGGTCTGGACTGTTCCCATGAGGCACAGGGTCAAGACTGATTTGCATATGGCTGGGTCCAAACTGGGGTGGCTTAGTGGGCAAAAGAACAATGGATTTAACCCAGATCTCTTGACTGGGGGAGAATGTCTGAATCATTCAGCATTCCGTCCATCATTAGTTGCAGATACACTTTTGGCCCTAAGTTTGATGGGGATGCCCAGACGTGGGTCCCTTGCTCACTGTGCCACTGAATTCAAGCTACCCTGGCTGATGAAGGGTGACATACCCTGAAACCGGTCCCATGATGCTTGTTTCCGGTACAGGGAGGACCTGGCTTGGCAGTTTGGTCTGGACTGTTCCCATGAGGCCCAGGGTCAAGACTAATTTGCATATGGCTGGGTCCAAACTGGGGTGGCGTAGTGGGCAAAAGAACAATGGATTTAACCCAGATCCTTTGGCTGGGGGAGAATGTCTGAATCATTCAGCATTCCGTCCATCATTTTCTGCAGATACACTTTTCGCCCTAAGTGGGATGGGTATGCCCAGACGTGGGTCCCTTGCTCACTGTGCCATTGGATTCAAGCTAGCCTGGCTGATGAAGGGTAACATACCCTGTAACCGGTCCCAGGATGCTTGTTTCCGGTCCAGGGAGGACCTGGCTTGGCAGTTCTGTCTGGACTGTTCCCATGAGGCACAGGGTCAAGACTGATTTGCATATGGCTGGGTCCAAACTGGGGTGGCATAGTGGGCTAAAGAACCATGGATTTAACCCAGATCTCTTGACTGGGGGAGAATGTCTGAATCATTCAGCATTCCGTCCATCATTTGTTGCAGATACACTTTTCGCCCTAAGTTTGATGGGTATGCCCAGACATGGGTCCCTTGCTCACTGTGCCACTGGATTCAAGCTAGCCTGGCTGATGTAGGATGACATACCCTGAAAACGGTCCCAGGATGCTTGTTTCCGGTCCAGGGAGGACCTGGCTTGGCAGTTCAGTCTGGACTGTTCCCGTGAGGCACAGGGTCAAGACTGATTTGCATATGACTGGGTCCAAACTGGGGTGGCGTAGAGGGCAAAAGAACGATGGATTTAACCTAGATCTCTTGACTGGGGGAGAATGTCTGAATCATTCAGCATTCCGTCCATCATTTGTTGCAGATACACTTTTCGCCCAAAGTGGGATGGGTATGCCCAGACGTGGATCCCTTGCTCACTATGCCACTGACTGGATTCAAATTAGCCTGGCTGATGAAGGGTGACATACCCTGAAACCGGTCCCAGAATGCTCGTTTCCAGTCCAGGGAGGACCTGGCTTGGCAGTTCGGTCTGGACTGTTCCCATGAGGCACAGGGTCAAGACTGATTTGCATATGGCTGGGTCCAAACTGGGGTGGCTTAGTGGGCAAAAGAACAATGGATTTAACCCAGATCTCTTGACTGGGGGAGAATGTCTGAATCATTCAGCATTCCGTCCATCATTTGTTGCAGATACACTTTTGGCCCTAAGTTTGATGGGGATGCCCAGACGTGGGTCCCTTGCTCACTGTGCCACTGGATTCAAGCTAGCCTGGCTGATGAAGTGTGACATACCCTGAAACCGGTACCAGGATGCTTGTTTCCGGTCCAGGGAGCACCTGGCTTGGCAGTTCGGTCTGGACTGTTCCCATAGGGCACAGCATCAATACTGATTTGCATATGGCTGAGTCCAAACTGGGGTGGCTTAGTGGGCAAAAGAACGATGGATTTAACCCAGATCTCTTGACTGGGGGAGAATGTCTACATCATACAACATTCCCTCCATCATTAGTTGCAGATACACTTTTCGCCCTAAGTGGGATGGGCATGCCCAGACGTGGGTCCCTTGCTCACTGTGCCATTGGATTCAAGCTAGCCTGGCTGATGAAGGGTGACATACCCTGAAACCCGTCCCAGAATGCTTGTTTCCGGTCCAGAGAAGACCTGGCTTGGCAGTTCGGTCTGGACTGTTCCCATGAGGCACAGGGACAAGGCTGATTTGCATATGGCTGGGTTCAAACTGGGGTGGCGTAGTGGGCAAAAGAACGATGGATTTAACCCAGCTCTCTTGACTGGGGGAGAATGTCTGAATCATTCAGCATTCCGTCCATCATTTGTTGCAGATACACTTTTGGCCCTAAGTTTGATGGGGATGCCCAGACGTGGGTCCCTTGCTCACTGTGCCACTGGATTCAAGCTAGCCTGGCTGATGAAGTGTGACATACCCTGAAACCGGTCTAGGGAGGACCTGGCTTGGCAGTTCGGCCTGGACTGTTCCCATGAGGCACAAGGTCAAGACTGATTTGCATATGACTGGCTCCAAACTGGGGTGGCGTAGTGGGTAAAAGAACGATGGATTTAACCCAGATCTCTTGACTGGGGGAGAATGTCTACATCATACAACATTCCCTCCATCATTTGTTGCAGATACACTTTTCGCCCTAAGTGGGATGGGCTTGCCCAGACATGGGTCCCTTGCTCACTGTGCCACTCGATTCAAGCTAGCCTGGCTGATGAAGGGTGACATACCCTGAAACCGTCCCAGGATGCTTGTTTCCGGTCCAGGGAGGACCTGGCTTCGCAGTTCGGTCTGGACTGTTCCCATGATGCACAGGGTCCAGACGGATTGCATATGGCTGGGTCCAAACTGGGGTGGCGTAGTGGGCAAAAGAACAATGGATTTAACCCAGATCTCTTGACTGGGGGAAAATGTCTGAATCATTCAGCATTCTGTCCATCATTTGTTGTAGATACACGTTTCGCCCTAAGTGGGATGGTTATGCCCAGACGTGGGACCCTTCCTCACTGTGCCACTGGATTCAAGCTAGCCTGGCTGATGAAGGGTGAACATACCCTGAAACCGGTCCCAGGATGCTTGTTTCCGGTCCAGGGAGGACCTGGCTTGGCAGTTTGGTCTGGACTGTTCCCATGAGTCACAGGGTCAAGGCTGATTTGTATATGGCTGGGTTCAAACTGGGGTGGCGTAGTGGGCAAAAGAACGATAGATTTAACCCAGATCTCTTGACTGGGGGATAATGTCTGAATCATTCAGCATTCCGTCCATCATTTGTTGCAGATATACTTTTCGGCCTATGTGCGATGAGTATGCCCAGACGTGGGTCCCTTGCTCACTGTGCCAGTGGATTCAAGCTAGCCTGGCTGGTGAAGGGTGACATACCCTGAAACCGGTCACAGGATGCTTTTTTCCGGTCCAGGGAGGACCTGGCTTGGCAGTTCGGTCTGGACTGTTCCCATAGGGCACAACGTCAATACTGATTTGCATATGGCTGAGTCCAAACTGGGGTGGCTTAGTGGGCAAAAGAACAATGGATTTAACCAAGATCTCTTGACTGGGGGAGAATGTCTGAATCATTCAGCATTCCGTCCATCATTTGTTGCAGATACACTTTTGGCCCTAAGTTTGATGGGTATGCCCAGACGTGGGTCCCTTGCTCACTGTGCCACTGGATTCAAGCTAGAATGGCTGATGAAGGGTGACATACCCTGAAACCGGTCCCAGGATGCTTATTTCCGGTCCAAGGAGGACCTGGCTTGGCAGTTTGGTCTGGACTGTTCCCATGAGGCACAGGATCAAGACTGATTTGCATATGGCTGGGTCCAAACTGGGGTGGCGTAGTGGGCAAAAGAACAATGGATTTAACCCAGATCTCTTGACTGGGGGAGAATGTCTGAATGATTCAGCATTCCGTCCATCATTTGTTGCAGATACACTTTTCGCCCTATGTGCGATGGGTTTGCCCAGACGTGGGTCCCTTGCTCACTTTGCCACTGGATTCAAGCTAGCCTGGATGATGAAGGGTGACATACCCTGAAACCGGTCCCAGGATGCTCGTTTCCAGTCCAGGGAGGACCTGGCTTGGCAGTTCGGTCTGTACTGTTCCCATGAGGCACAGGGTCAAGACTGATTTGCATATGGCTGGGTCCAAACTGGGGTGGCGTAGTGGGCAAAAGAACAATGGATTTAACCCAGATCTCTTGACTGGGGGAGAATGTCTACATCATACAACATTCCCTCCATCATTAGTTGCAGATACACTTTTCGCCCTAAGTGGGATGGGCATGCCCAGACGTGGGTCCCTTGCTCACTGTGCCACTGGATTCAAGCTAGCCTGGCTGATGAAGGGTGACATACCCTGAAACCGGTCCCAGAATGTTTGTTTCCGGTCCAGGGAGGACCTGGCTTGGCAGTTCGGTCTGGACTGTTCCATGAGGCACAGGGACAAGGCTGATTTGCATATGGCTGGGTTCAAACTGGGGTGGCGTAGTGGGCAAAAGAACGATGGATTTAACCCAGCTCTCTTGACTGGGGAGAATGTCTGAATCATTCAGCATTCCGTCCATCATTTGTTGGAGATACACTTTTCGCCCTATGTGCGATGGGTTTGCCCAGACGTGGGTCCCTTGCTTACTTTGCCACTGGATTCAAGCTATCCTGGCTGATGAAGGGTGACATACCCTGAAACCGGTCCCAGGAAGCTCGTTTCCGGTCCAGGGAGGACCTGGCTTGGCAGTTCGGTCTGGACTGTTCCCATGAGACACAGGGTCAAGACTGATTTGCATATGGCTGGGTCCAAACTGGGGTGGCTTAGTGGGCAAAAGAACGATGGATTTAACCCAGATCTCTTGACTGGGGGAGAATGTCTGAATCATTCAGCATTCCGTCCATCATTTGTTGCAGATACACTATTGGCCCTAGGTTTGATGGGTATGCCCAGACGTGGGTCCCTTGCTCACTGTGCCACTGGATTCAAGCTAGAATGGCTGATGAAGGGTGACATACCCTGAAACCGGTCCCAGGATGCTTATTTCCACTCCAGGGAGGACCTGGCTTGGCAGTTCGGTCTGGACTGTTCCCATGAGGCACAGGGTGAAGACTGATTTGCATATGGCTGGGTCCAAACTGGGGTGGCGTAGTGGGCAAAAGAACGATGGATTTAACCCAGATCTCTTGACTAAGGGAGAATGTCTCAATTATTCAGCATTCCGTCCATCATTTGTTGCAGATACACTTTTTGCCCTAATTGGGATGGGTATGCTCAGACGTGGGTCCCTTGGTCACTGTGCCACTGGATTCAAGCTAGCCTGGCTGATGAAGGGTGACATACCCTGAAACCGGTCCCAGGATGCTTATTTCCGGTCCAAGGAGGACCTGGCTTGGCAGTTTGGTCTGGACTGTTCCCATGAGGCACAGGATCAAGACTGATTTGCATATGGCTGGGTCCAAACTGGGGTGGCGTAGTGGGCAAAAGAACAATGGATTTAACCCAGATCTCTTGACTGGGAGAGAATGTCTGAATGATTCAGCATTCCGTCCATCATTTGTTGCCGATACACTTTTTGCCCTATGTGCGATGGGTTTGCCCAGACGTGGGTCCCTTGCTCACTTTGCCACTGGATTCAAGCTAGCCTGGATGATGAAGGGTGACATACCCTGAAACCGGTCCCAGGATGCTCGTTTCCAGTCCAGGGAGGACCTGGCTTGGTAGTTCGGTCTGTACTGTTCCCATGAGGCACAGGGTCAAGACTGATTTGCATATGGCTGGGTCCAAACTGGGGTGGCTTAGTGGGCAAAAGAACGATGGATTTAACCCAGATCTCTTGACTGGGGGAGAATGTCTACATCATACAACATTCCCTCCATCATTAGTTGCAGATACACTTTTCGCCCTAAGTGGGATGGGCATGCCCAGACGTGGGTCCCTTGCTCACTGTGCCACTGGATTCAAGCTAGCCTGGCTGATGAAGGGTGACATACCCTGAAACCGGTCCCAGAATGCTTGTTTCCGGTCCAGGGAGGACCTGGCTTGGCAGTTCGGTCTGGACTGTTCCCATGAGGCACAGGGACAAGGCTGATTTGCATATGGCTGGGTTCAAACTGGGGTGGCGTAGTGGGCAAAAGAACGATGGATTTAACCCAGCTCTCTTGACTGGGGGAGAATGTCTGAATCATTCAGCATTCCGTCCATCATTTGTTGGAGATACACTTTTCGCCCTATGTGCGATGGGTTTGCCCAGACGTGGGTCCCTTGCTTACTTTGCCACTGGATTCAAGCTATCCTGGCTGATGAAGGGTGACATACCCTGAAACCGGTCCCAGGAAGCTCGTTTCCGGTCCAGGGAGGACCTGGCTTGGCAGTTCGGTCTGGACTGTTCCCATGAGACACAGGGTCAAGACTGATTTGCATATGGCTGGGTCCAAACTGGGGTGGCTTAGTGGGCAAAAGAACGATGGATTTAACCCAGATCTCTTGACTGGGGGAGAAAGTCTGAATCATTCAGCATTCCGTCCATCATTTGTTGCAGATACACTTTTGGCCCTAAGTTTGATGGGGATGCCCAGACGTGGGTCCCTTGCTCACTGTGCCACTGGATTCAAGCTAGCCTGGCTGATGAAGTGTGACATACCCTGAAACCGGTCCAGGGAGGACCTGGCTTGGCAGTTCGGTCTGGACGGTTCCCATGAGGCACAAGGTCAAGACTGATTTGCATATGACTGGCTCCAAACTGGGGTGGCGTAGTGGGTAAAAGAACGATGGATTTAACCCAGATCTCTTGACTGGGGGAGAATGTCTGAATCATTCAGCATTCCGTCCATCATTTGTTGGAGATACACTTTTCGCCCTATGTGCGATGGGTTTGCCCAGACGTGGGTCCCTTGCTTACTTTGCCACTGGATTCAAGCTATCCTGGCTGATGAAGGGTGACATACCCTGAAACCGGTCCCAGGATGCTCGTTTCCGGTCCAGGGAGGACCTGGCTTGGCAGTTCGGTCTGGACTGTTCCCATGAGACACAGGGTCAAGACTGATTTGCATATGGCTGGGTCCAAACTGGGGTGGCTTAGTGGGCAAAAGAACGATGGATTTAACCCAGATCTCTTGACTGGGGGAGAATGTCTGAATCATTCAGCATTCCGTCCATCATTTGTTGCAGATACACTTTTGGCCCTAAGTTTGATGGGGATGCCCAGACGTGGGTCCCTTGCTCACTGTGCCACTGGATTCAAGCTAGCCTGGCTGATGAAGTGTGACATACCCTGAAACCGGTCCAGGGAGGACCTGGCTTGGCAGTTCGGTCTGGACGGTTCCCATGAGGCACAAGGTCAAGACTGATTTGCATATGACTGGCTCCAAACTGGGGTGGCGTAGTGGGTAAAAGAACGATGGATTTAACCCAGATCTCTTGACTGGGGGAGAATGTCTACATCATACAACATTCCCTCCATCATTTGTTGCAGATACACTTTTCGCCCTAAGTGGGATGGGCTTGCCCAGACATGGGTCCCTTGCTCACTGTGCCACTCGATTCAAGCTAGCCTGGCTGATGAAGGGTGACATACCCTGAAACCGTCCCAGGATGCTTGTTTCCGGTCCAAGGAGGACCTGGCTTCGCAGTTCGGTCTGGACTGTTCCCATGATGCACAGGGTCCAGACGGATTTGCATATGGCTTGGTCCAAACTGGGGTGGCGTAGTGGGCAAAAGAACAATGGATTTAACCCAGATCTCTTGACTGGGGGAAAATGTCTGAATCATTCAGCATTCTGTCCATCATTTGTTGCAGATACACTTTTCGCCCTAAGTGGGATGGTTCTGCCCAGACGTGGGTCCCTTCCTCACTGTGCCACTGGATTCAAGCTAGCCTGGCTGAAGAAGGGTGACAAACCCTGAAACCGGTCCCAGGATGCTTGTTTCCGGTCCAGTGAGGACCTGGCTTGGCAGTTTGGTCTGGACTGTTCCCATGAGGCACAGGGTCAAGGCTGATGTGCATATGGCTGGGTTCAAACTGGGGTGGCGTAGTGGGCAAAAGAACAATGGATTTAACCCAGATCTCTTGACTGGGGGAGAATGTCTGAATCATTCAGCATTCCGTCCATCATTTGTTGCAGATACACTTTTCGGCCTATGTGGGATGAGTATGCCCAGACGTGGGTCCCTTGCTCACTGTGCCAGTGGATTCAAGCTAGCCTGGCTGGTGAAGGGTGACATACCCTGAAACCGGTCCCAGGATGCTTTTTTCCGGTCCAGGGAGGTCCTGGCTTGGCAGTTCGGTCTGGACTGTTCCCATAGGGCACAGCGTCAATACTGATTTGCATATGGCTGGGTCCAAACTGGGGTGTCGTAGTGGGCAAAAGAACAATAGATTTAACCCAGATCTCTTTACTGGGGGAGAATGTCTGAATCATTCAGCATTCTGTCCATCATTTGTTGCAGATACACTTTTCGCCCTACGTGGGATGGTTATGCCCAGACGTGGGTCCCTTCCTCACTGTGCCACTGGATTCAAGCTAACCTGGCTGATGATGGGTGACATACCCTGAAACCGGTCCCAGGATGCTTGTTTCCGGTCCAGGGAGGACCTGGCTTGGCAGTTCGGTCTGGACTGTTCCCATGAGGCACATGGTCAAGGCTGATTTGCATATGGCTGGGTTTAAACTGGGGTGGCGTAGTGGGTAAAAGAACGATGGATTTATCCCAGATCTCTTGACTGGGGGAGAATGTCTGAATGATTCAGCATTCCGTCCATCATTTGTTGCAGATACACTTTTCGCCCTATGTGCGATGGGTTTGCCCAGACGTGGGTCCCTTGCTCACTTTGCCACTGGATTCAAGCTAGCCTGGCTGATGAAGGGTGACATACCCTGAAACCGGTCCCAGGATGCTCGTTTCCAGTCCAGGGAGGACCTGGCTTGGCAGTTCGGTCTGGACTGTTCCCATGAGGCACAGGGTCAAGACTGATTTGCATATGGCTGGGTCCAAACTGGGGTGGCTTAGTTGGTAAAGGAATGATGGATTTAACCCAGATCTCTTGACTGGGGGAGATTGTCTACATCATACAACATTCCCTCCATCATTTGTTGCAGATACACTTTTCGCCCTAAGTGGGATGGGCTTGCCCAGACATGGGTCCCTTGCTCACTGTGCCACTCGATTCAAGCTAGCCTGGCTGATGAAGGGTGACATACCCTGAAACCGTCCCAGGATGCTTGTTTCCGGTCCAGGGAGGACCTGGCTTCGCAGTTCGGTCTGGACTGTTCCCATGATGCACAGGGTCCAGACGGATTTGCATATGGCTGGGTCCAAACTGGGGTGGCGTAGTGGGCAAAAGAACAATGGATTTAACGCAGATCTCTTGACTGGGGGAGAATGTCTGAATCATTCAGCATTCCGTCCATCATTTGTTGCAGATACACTTTTCGGCCTATGTGGGATGAGTATGCCCAGATGTGGGTCCCTTGCTCACTGTGCCACTGGATTCAAGCTAGCCTGGCTGGTGAAGGGTGACATACCCTGAAACCGGTCCCAGGATGCTTTTTTCCGGTCCAGGGAGGACCTGGCTTGGCAGTTCGGTCTGGACGTTCCCATAGGGCACAGCGTCAATACTGATTTGCATATGGCTGAGTCCAAACTGGGGTGGCTTAGTGGGCAAAAGAACAATGGATTTAACCAAGATCTCTTGACTGGGGGAGAATGTATGAATCATTCAGCATTCCGTCCATCATTTGTTGCAGATACACTTTTGGCCCTAAGTTTGATGGGTATGCCCAGACGTGGGTCCCTTGCTCACTGTGCCACTGGATTCAAGCTAGCCTGGCTGATGAAGGGTGACATACCCTGAATCCGGTCCCAGGATGCTTGTTTCCGGTCCAGGGAGGACCTGGCTTGGCAGTTCGGTCTGGACTGTTCCCATGAGGCACAAGGTCAAGACTGATTTGCATATGACTGGGCCCAAACTGGGGTGGCGTAGTGGGCAAAAGAACGATGGATTTAACCCAGATCTCTTGACTGGGGGAGAATGTCTACATCATACAACATTCCCTCCATCATTAGTTGCAGATACACTTTTCGCCCTAAGTGGGATGGGCATGCCCAGACGTGGGTCCCTTGCTCACTGTGCCATTGGATTCAAGCTAGCCTGGCTGATGAAGGGTGACATACCCTGAAACTGGTCCCAGAATGCTTATTTCCGGTCCAGGGAGGACCTGGCTTGGCAGTTCGGTCTGGACTGTTCCCATGAGGCACAGGGTCAAGACTGATTTGCATATGGCTGGGTCCAAACTGGGGTGGCGTAGTGGGCAAAAGAACGATGGATTTAACCCAGATCTCTTGACTGGGGAGAATGTCTGAATCATTCAGCATTCCGTCCATCATTTGTTGCAGATACACTTCTCGCCCTGAGTGGGATGGGTATGCCCAGACGTGGGTCCCTTGCTCACTGAGCTACTGGATTCAAGCTAGCCTGGCTGATGAAGGGTGACATACCCTAAAACCGGTCCCAGGATGCTTGTTTCCGGTCCAGGGAGGACCTGGCTTGGCAGTTCGGTCTGGACTGTTCCCATAGGGCACAGCGTCAATACTGATTTGCATATGGCTGAGTCCAAACTGGGGTGGCTTAGTGGGCAAAAGAACAATGGATTTAACCCAGATCTCTTGACTGGGGGAGAATGTCTGAATCATTCAGCATTCCGTCCATCATTTGTTGCAGATACAATTTTCGCCCTGAGTGGGATGGGTATGCCCAGACGTGGGTCCCTTGCTCACTGTGCCACTGGATTCAAGCTAGCCTGGCTGATGAAGGGTGACATACCCTAAAACCGGTCCCAGGATGCTTGTTTCCGGTCCAGGGAGGACCTGGCATGGCAGTTCGGTCTGGACTATTCCCATGAGGCACAGGGTCAAGCCTGATTTGCATATGACTGGGTCCAAACTGGGGTGGCGTAGTGGGCAAAAGAACAATAGATTTAACCCAGATCTCTTGACTGGGGGAGCATGTCTACATCACTCAGCATTCCGTCCATCATTTGTTGCAGATACACTTTTCGCCCTAAGTGGGATTGGTATGCCCAGATGTGGGTCCCTTCCTCACTGTGCCACTGGATTCAAGTTAGCCTGGCTGATGAAGGGTGACATACCCTGAAACTGGTCCCAGGATGCTTGTTTCCGGTCCAGGTAGGACCTGGCTTGGCAGTTCGGCCTGGACTGTTCCCATGAGGCACAGGGTCAAGACTGATTTGCATATGGGTGGGTCCAAACTAGGGTGGCGTAGTGGGAAAAAGAACGATGGATTTAACCCAGATCTTTTGACTGGGGGAGAATGTCTGAATCATTCAGCATTCCGTCCATCATTTGATGCAGATACACTTTTCGCCCTAAGTGGGATGGGTATGCCCAGACGTGGGTCCGTTGCTCACTGTGCCACTGGATTCAAGCTAGCCTGGCTGATGAAGGGTGACATACCCTGAAACTGGTCCCAGGATGCTTGTTTCCGGTCCAGGGAGGACCTGGCTTGGCAGTTCGGCCTGGACTGTTCCCATGAGGCACAGGGTCAAGACTGATTTGCATATGGGTGGGTCCAAACTAGGGTGGCGTAGTGGGAAAAAGAACGATGGATTTAACCCAGATCTTTTGACTGGGGGAGAATGTCTGAGTCATTCAGCATTCCGTCCATCATTTGTTGCAGATACCCTTTTCGCCCTAAGTGGGATGGTTATGCCCAGACGTGGGTCCCTTGCTCACTGTGCCACTGACTGGATTCAAGTGAGCCTGGCTGATGAAGGGTGACATACCCTGAAACCGGTCCCAGGATGCTTGTTTCCACTTCAGGGAGGACCTGGCTTTGCAGTTCGGTCGGGACTGTTCCCATGAGGCACAGGGTCAAGACTGATTTGCATATGGCTGGGTCCAAACTGGGGTGGCGTAGTGGGCAAAAGAATGATGGATTTAACCCAGATCTCTTGACTGGGGGAGAATGTCTGAATCATTCAGCATTCCGTCCATCATTTGTTGCAGATACACTTTTCGCACTAAGTGGGATGGGTAAGTCCAGACGTGGGTCCCTTGCTCACTGTGCCACTGGATTCAAGCTAGCCTGGCTGATGAAGGGTGATATACCCTGAAACTGGTCCCAGGATGCTTGTTTCCGGTCTAGGGAGGACCTGGCTTGGCAGTTTGGTCTGGACTGTTCCCATGAAGCACAGGGTCAATACTGATTTGCATATGGTTGGGTCCAAACTGGGGTGGCGTAGTGGGCAAAAGAACAATGGATTTAACCCAGATCCTTTGGCTGGGGGAGAATGTCTGAATCATTCAGCATTCCGTCCATCATTTGTTGCAGATACACTTTTCGCCCTAAGTTTGATGGGTATGCCCAGACATGGGTCCCTTGCTCACTGTGCCACTGGATTCAAGCTAGCCTGGCTGATGAAGAATGACATACCCTGAAAACGGTCCCAGGATGCTTGTTTCCGGTCCAGGGAGGACCTGGCTTGGCAGTTCAGTCTGGCTGTTCGCATGAGGCACAGGGTCAAGACTGATTTGCATATGACTGGGTCCAAACTGGGGTGGCGTAGTGGGCAAATAAACGATGGATTTAACCTAGATCTCTTGACTGGGGGAGAATGTCTGAATCATTCAGCATTCCGTCCATCATTTGTTGCAGATACACTTTTCGCAAAAAGTGGGATGGGTATGCCCAGACGTGGGTCCCTTGCTCACTATGCCACTGACTGGATTCAAACTAGCCTGGCTGATGAAGGGTGACATACCCTGAAACCGGACCCAGGATGCTTGTTTCCGGTTCAGGGAGGACCTGGCTTTGTAGTTCGGTCGGGACTGTTCCCATGAGGCACAGGGTCAAGACTGATTTGCATATGGCTGGGTCCAAACTGCGGTGGCGTAGTGGGAAAAAGAACGATGGATTTAACCCAGATCTCTTGACTGGGGGAGAATGTCTGAATCATTCAGCATTCCGTCCATCATTTGTTGCAGATACACTTTTCGTCCTAAGTGGGATGGGCAAGCCCAGATGTGGGTCCCTTGCTCACTGTGCCACTGGATTCAAGCTAGCCTGGCTGATGAAGGGTGACATACCCTGAAACCGGTCCCAGGATGCTTGTTTCCGGTCTAGGGAGGACCTGGCTTGTCAGTTTGGTCTGGACTGTTCCATGAGGCACAGGGTCAAGACTGATTTTCATATGACTGGGTCCAAATTGGGGTGGCGTAGTGGGCAAAAGAACGATGGATTTAACCCGGATCTCTTGACTGGGGGAGAATGTCTGAATCATTCAGCATTCCGTCCATCATTTGTTGCAGATACACTTTTTTGCCCTAATTGGGATGGGTATGCCCAGACGTGGGTCCCTTGCTCACTGTGCCACTGGATTCAAGCTAGCCTGGCTGATGAAGGGTGACATACCCTGAAACCGGTCCCAGGATGCTTGTTTCCGGTCCAGGGAGGACCTGGCTTGGCAGTTCGGTCTGGACTGTTCCCATGAGGCACAGGGTCAACACTGATTTGCATATGGCTGGGTCCAAACTGGGGTGGCGTAGTGGGCAAAAGAACGATGGATTTAACCCAGATCTCTTGACTGGGGGAGAATGTCTGAATCATTCAGCATTCCGTCCATCATTTGTTGCAGATACACTATTCGCCCTGAGTGGGATGGGTATGCCCAGACGTGGGTCCCTTGCTCACTGTGCCACTGGATTCAAGCTAGCCTGGCTGATGAAGGGTGACATACCCTAAAACCGGTCCCAGGATGCTTGTTTCCGGTCCAGGGAGGACCTGGCTTGGCAGTTCGGTCTGGACTATTCCCATGAGGCACAGGGTCAAGACTGATTTGCATATGACTGGGTCCAAACTGGGGTGGCGTAGTGGGCAAAAGAACAATAGATTTAACCCAGATCTCTTGACTGGGGGAGAATGTCTACATCACTCAGCATTCCGTCCATCATTTGTTGCAGATACACTTTTCGCCCTAAGTGGGATGGGTATGCCCAGAAGTGGGTCCCTTGCTCACTGTGCCACTGGATTCAAGCTAGCCTGGCTGATGAAGGGTGACATACCCTGAAACCATTCCAAGGATGCTTGTTTCTGATCCAGGGAGGACCTGGCTTTTCAGTTCGGTCTGGACTGTTCCCATGAGGCACAGGGTCAAGACTGATTTGCATATGGCTGCGTCCAAACTGGGGTGGCGTAGTGGGCAAAAGAACGAAGGATTTAACCCAGATCTCTTGACTGGGGGAGAATGTCTGAATCATTCAGCATTCCGTCCATCATTTGTTGCAGATACACTTTTCGCCCTAACTGGGATGGGTATGCCCAGACGTGGGTCCCTTGCTCACTGTGCCACTGGATTCAAGCTAGCCTGGCTGATGAATGGTGACATACCCTGAAATCGGTCCCAGGATTCTTGTTTCCGGTCCAGGGAGGACCTGGTTTGGCAGTTCGGTCTGGACTGTTCCCATGCGCACAGGGTCAATTCTGATTTGCATATGGCTGGGTCCAAACTGGGGTGGCGTAGTGGGCAAAAGAACGATGAATTTAACCCAGATCTCTTGACTGGGGGAGAATGTCTGAATCATTCAGCATTCTGTACATCATTTGTTGCAGATACACTTTTTGCCCTAAGTGGGATGGGTATGCCCAGACGTGGGTCCCTTGCTCACTGTGCCACTGGATTCAAGCTAGCCTGGCTGATGAAGGGTGACATACCCTGAAACTGGTCCCAGGATGCTTGTTTCCGGTCCAGGGAGGACCTGGTTTGGCAGTTCGGTCTGGACTGTTCCCATGAGGCACAGGGTCAAGACTGATTTGCACATGACTGGGTCCAAACAGGGGTGGCGTAGTGGGCAAAAGAACGATGGATTTAACCCAGATCTCTTGACAGGCGGAGAATGTCTGAATCATTCAGCATTCCGTCCATCATTTGTTGCAGATACACTTTTTGCCCTAAGTGGGATGGGTATGCCCAGACGTGGGTCCCTTGCTCACTGTGCCACTGGATTCAAGCTAGCCTGGCTGATGAAGGGTGACATACCCTGAAACTGGTCCCAGGATGCTTGTTTCCGGTCCTGGGAGGACCTGGCTTGGCAGTTCGGCCTGAACTGTTTCCATGAGGCACAGGGTCAAGACTGATTTGCATATGGGTGGGTCCAAATTAGGGTGGCGTAGTTGGAAAAAGAACGATGGATTTAACTCAGATCTTTTGACTGGGGGAGAATGTCTGAATCATTCAGCATTCCGTCCATCATTTGTTGCAGATACTCTTTTGGCCCTAAGTTTGATGGGGATGCCCAGACGTGGGTCCCTTGCTCACTGTGCCACTGGATTCAAGCTAGCCTGGCTGATGAAGTGTGACATACCCTGAAACCGGTCCCAGGATGCTTGTTTCCGGTCCAGGGAGGACCTGGCTTGGCAGTTCGGTCTGGACTGTTCCCATGAGGCACAAGGTCAAGACTGATTTGCATATGACTGGCTCCAAACTGGGGTGGCGTAGTGGGTAAAAGAACAATGGATTTAACCCAGATCTCTTGACTGGGGGAAAATGTCTGAATCATTCAGCATTCTGTCCATCATTTGTTGCAGATACACGTTTCGCCCTAAGTGGGATGGTTCTGCCCAGACGTGGGTCCCTTCCTCACTGTGCCACTGGATTCAAGCTAGCCTGGCTGATGAAGGGTGACATACCCTGAAACCGGTCCCAGGATGCTTGTTTCCGGTCCAGGGAGGACCTGGCTTGGCAGTTTGGTCTGGACTGTTCCCATGAGGCACAGGGTCAAGGCTGATTTGCATATGGCTGGGTTCAAACTGGGGTGGCGTAGTGGGCAAAAGAACAATGGATTTAACCCAGATCTCTTGACTGGGGGAGAATGTCTGAATCATTCAGCATTCCGTCCATCATTTGTTGCAGATACACTTTTCGGCCTATGTGGGATGAGTATGCCCAGACGTGGGTCCCTTGCTCAATGTGCCACTGGATTCAAGCTAGCCTGGCTGGTGAAGGGTGACATACCCTGAAACCGGTCCCAGGATGCTTTTTTCCGGTCCAGGGAGGACCTGGCTTGGCAGTTCGGTCTGGACTGTTCCCATAGGGCACAGCGTCAATACTGATTTGCATATGGCTGAGTCCAAACTGGGGTGGCTTAGGGGGCAAAATAACAATGGATTTAACCAAGATCTCTTGACTGGGGGAGAATGTCTGAATCATTCAGCATTCCGTCCATCATTTGTTGCAGATACACTTTTGGCCCTAAGTTTGATGGGTATGCCCAGACGTGGGTCCCTTACTCACTGTGCCACTGGATTCAAGCTAGCCTGGCTGATGAAGGGTGACATACCCTGAGACCGGTCCCAGGATGCTTGTTTCCGGTCCAGGGAGGATCTGGCTTGGCAGTTCGGTCTGGACTGTTCCCATGAGGCACAAGGTCAAGACTGATTTGCATATGACTGGGCCCAAACTGGGGTGGCGTAGTGGGCAAAAGAACGATGGATTTAACCCAGATCTCTTGACTGGGGGAGAATGTCTACATCATACAACATTCCCTCCATCATTTGTTGCAGATACACTTTTCGCCCCAAGTGGGATGGGCATGCCCAGACGTGGGTCCCTTGCTCACTGTGCCATTGGGTTCAAGCTAGCCTGGCTGATGAAGGGTGACATACCCTGAAACCGGTCCCAGAATGCTGGTTTCCGGACCAGGGAGGACCTGGCTTGGCAGTTCGGTCTGGACTGTTCCCATGAGGCTCAGGGTCAAGACTGATTTGCATATGGCTGGGTCCAAACTGGGGTGGCGTAGTGGGCAAAAGAACGATGGATTTAACCCAGATCTCTTGACTGGGGGAGAATGCCTGAATCATTCAGCATTCCGTCCATCATTTGTTGCAGATACACTTTTCGCCCTGAGTGGGATGGGTATGCCCAGACTTGGGTCCCTTGCTCTCTGTGCCACTGGATTCAAGCTAGCCTGGCTGATGAAGGGTGACATACCCTAAAACCGGTCCTAGGATGCTTGTTTCCGGTCCAGGAAGGACCTGGCTTGGCATTGCGGCCTGGACTGTTCCCTTGAGGCACAGGGTCAAGACTGATTTGCATATGACTGGGTCCAAACTGGGGTGGCGTAGTGGGCAAAAGAACAATAGATTTAACCCAGATCTCTTGACTGGGGGAGAATGTCTGAATCATTCAGCATTCTGTCCATCATTTGTTGCAGATACACTTTTCGCCCTGTGTGGGATGGGTATGCCCAGACGTGGGTCCCTTGCTCACTGTGCCACTGGATTCAAGTTAGCCTGGCTGATGAAGGGTGACATACCCTGAAACCGGTCCCAGGATGCATGTTTTCGGTCCAGGGAGGACCTGGCTTGGCAATTCGGTCTGGACTGTTCCCGTGAGGCACAGGGTCAAGACTGATTTGCATATGGCTGGGTCCAAACTGGGGTGGCATAGTGGGTAAAAGAACGATGGATTTAACCCAGATCTCTTGACTGGGGGAGAATGTCTGAATCATTCATCATTCCGTCCATCATTTGTTGCAGATACACTTTTCGCACTAAGTGGGATGGGTATGCCCAGACGTGGGTCCCTTGCTCACTGTGCCAGTGGATTCAAGCTAGCCTATCTGAGGAAGGGTGACATACCCTGAAACCGGTCATAGGATTCTTGTTTCCGGTCCAGGGAGGACCTGGCTTGGCAGTTCGGTCTGGACTGTTCCCATGAGGCCCAGGGTCAAGACTGATTTGCATATGGCTGGGTCCAAACTGGGGTGGCGTAGTGGGCAAAAGAACTATGGATTTAACCCAGATCTCTTGATTGGGGGAGAATGTCTGAATCATTCAGCATTCTGTCCTTCATTTGTTGCAGATACACTTTTCGCCCTAAGTGGGATGGGTATGCCCAGACGTGGGTCCCTTGCTCACTGTGCCACTGGATTCAAGCTAGCCTGGCTGATGAAGGGTGACATACCCTGAAACCGGTCCCAGAATGCTTGTTTCCGGTCCAAGGAGGACCTGGCTTGGCAGTTCGGTCTGGACTGTTCCCATGAGGCACAGGTTCAAGACTGATTTGCATATGGCTGGGTCCAAACTGGGGTGGCGTAGTGGGAAAAAGAACGATGGATTTAACCCAGATCTTTTCACTGGGGGAGAATATCTGAATCATTCAGCATTCTGTCCATCATTTGTTGCAGATACACTTTTTGCCCTAAGTGGGATGGGTATGCCCAGATGTGGGTCCCTTGCTCACTGTGCCACTAGATTCAAGCTAGCCTGGCTGATGAAGGGTGACACACCCTGAAACTGGTCCCAGGATGCTTGTTTCCGGTCCAGGGAGGACCTGGCTTGGCAGTTTGGTCGTGACTGTTCCCATGAGGCACAGGGTCAAGACTGATTTGCATATGACTGGGTCCAAACAGGGATGGCGTGGTGGGCAAAAGAACGATGGATTTAACCCAGATCTCTTGACAGGGGGAGAATGTCTGAATCATTCAGCATTACGTCCATCATTTGTTGCAGATACACTTTTTGCCCTAAGTGGGATGGGTATGCCCAGACCTGGGTCCCTTGCTCACTGTGCCACTGGATTCAAGCTAGCCTGGCTGATGAAGGGTGACATACCCTGAAACTGGTCCCAGGATGCTTGTTTCTGGTCCAGGGAGGACCTGGCTTGGCAGTTCGGCCTGGACTGTTCCCATGAGGCACAGGGTCAAGACTGATTTGCATATGGCTGGGTCCAAACTGGGGTGGCATAGTTGGGAAAAGAACAATGGATTTAACCCAGATCTCTTGACTGGGGGAGAATGTCTGAATCATTCAGCATTCCGTCCATCATTTGTTGCAGATACACTTTTCGCCCTAAGTGGGATGGGTATGCCAAGACGTGGGTCCCTTGCTCACTGTGCCACTGGATTCAAGCCAGTTTGGCTGATGAAGGGTGACATACCCTGAAACCAGTCCCAGGATGCTTGTTTCAGGTCCAGGGAGGACCTGGCTTGGCAGTTCGGTCTGGATGGTTCCCATGAGGCACAGGGTCAAGACTGATTTGCATATGGCTGGGTCCAAACTGGGGTGGCGTAGTGGGCAGAAGAACGAAGGATTTAACCCAGATCTCTTGACTGGGGGAGAGTGTCTACATCATACAACATTCCCTCCATCATTTGTTGCAGATACACTTTTCGCCCTAAGTGGGATGGGCATGCCCAGACGTGGGTCCCTTGCTCACTGTGCCATTGGATTCAAGCTAGCCTGGCTGATGAAGGGAGACAGACCCTGAAACCGGTCCCAGAATGCTTGTTTCCGGTCCAGGGAGGACCTGGCTTGGCAGTTCGGTCTGGACTGTTCCCATGAGGTACAGGGTCAAGACTGATTTGCATATGGCTGCGTCCAAACTGGGGTGGCGTAGTGGGCAAAAGAACGATGGATTTAACCCAGATCTCTTGACTGGGGGAGAATGTCTGAATCATTCAGCATTCCGTTCATCATTTGTTGCAGATACACTTTTCGCCCTGAGTGGGATGGGTATGCCCAGACGTGGGTCCCTTGCTCACTGTGCCACTGGATTCAAGCTAGCCTGGCTGATGAAGGGTGACATACTCTAAAACCGGTCCCAGGATGCTTGTTTCCGGTCCAGGGAGGACCTGGCTTGGCAGTTCGGTCTGGATTATTCCCATGAGGCACAGGGTCAAGCCTGATTTGCATATGACTGGGTCCAAACTGGGGTGGCGTAGTGGGCAAAAGAACAATGGATTTAACCCAGATCTTTTCACTAGGGGAAAATGTCTGAATCATTCAGCATTCCGTCCATCATTTGTTGCAGATACACTTTTCGCCCTAACTGGGATGGGTATGCCCAGACCTGGGTCCCTTGCTCACTGTGCCACTGGATTCAAGCTAGCCTGGCTGATGAATGGTGACATACCCTGAAATCGGTCCCAGGATGCTTGTTTCCGGTCCAGGGAGGACCTGGTTTGGCAGTTCGGTCTGGACTGTTCCCATGCGCACAGGGTCAATTCAGATTTGCATATGGCTGGGTCCAAACTGGGGTGGCGTAGTGGGCAAAAGAACGATGAATTTAACCCAGATCTCTTGACTGGGGGAGAATGTCTGAATCATTCTGCATTCTGTCCATCATTTGTTGCAGATACACTTTTTGCCCTAAGTGGGATGGGTATGCCCAGACGTGGGTCCCTTGCTTACTGTGCCACTGGATTCAAGCTAGCCTGGCTGATGAAGGGTGACATACCCTGAAACTGGTCCCAGGATGTTTGTTTCCGGTCCAGGGAGGACCTGGCTTGGCAGTTCGGTCTGGACTGTTCCCATGAGGCACAGGGTCAAGACTGATTTGCACATGACTGGGTCCAAACAGGGGTGGCGTCGTGGGCAAAAGAACGATGGATTTAACCCAGATCTCTTGACAGGCAGAGAATGTCTGAATCATTCAGCATTCCGTCCATCATTTGTTGCAGATACACCTTTTGCCCTAAGTGGGATGGGTATGCCCAGACGTGGGTCCCTTGCTCACTGTGCCACTAGATTCAAGCTAGCCTGGCTGATGAAGGGTGACATACCCTGAAACTGGTCCCAGGATGCTTGTTTCCGGTCCAGGGAGGACCTGGCTTGGCAGTTCGGTCTGGACTGTTCCCATGAGGCACAGGGTCAAGACTGATTTGCATATGGCTGGGTCCAAATTGGGGTGGCGTAGTGGGAAAAAGAACGATGGATTTAACCCAGATCTTTTCACTGGGGGAGAATATCTGAATCATTCAGCATTCTGTCCATCATTTGTTGCAGATACACTTTTTGCCCTAAGTGGGATGGGTATGCCCAGACGTGGGTTCCTTGCTCACTGTGCCACTAGATTCAAGCTAGCCTGGCTGATGAAGGGTGACACACCCTGAAACTGGTCCCAGGATGCTTGTTTCCGGTCCAGGGAGGACCTGGCTTGGCAGTTTGGTCTGGACTGTTCCCATGAGGCACAGGGTGAAGACTGATTTGCATATGACTGGGTCCAAACAGGGGTGGCGTGGTGGGCAAAAGAACGATGGATTTAACCCAGATCTCTTGACAGGGGGAGAATGTCTGAATCATTCAGCATTACGTCCATCATTTGTTGCAGATACACTTTTTGCCCTAAGTGGGATGGGTATGCCCAGACGTGGGTCCCTTGCTCACTGTGCCACTGGATTCAAGCTAGCCTGGCTGATGAAGGGTGACATACCCTGAAACTGGTCCCAGGATGCTTGTTTCCGGTCCAGGGAGGACCTGGCTTGGCAGTTCGGCCTGGACTGTTCCCATGAGGCACAGGGTCAAGACTGATTTGCATATGGCTGGGTCCAAACTGGGGTGGCATAGTTGGGAAAAGAACAATGGATTTAACCCAGATCTCTTGACTGGGGGAGAATGTCTACATCATACAACATTCCCTCCATCATTTGTTGCAGATACACTTTTCGCCCTAAGTGGGATGGGTATGCCCAGACGTGGGTCCCTTGCTCACTGTGCCACTGGATTCAAGCTAGCCTGGCTGATGAAGGGTGACATACCCTGAAACTGGTCCCAGGATGCTTGTTTCCGGTCCAGGGAGGACCTGGCTTGGCAGTTCGGCCTGGACTGTTCCCATGAGGCACAGGGTCAAGACTGATTTGCATATGACTGGGTCCAAACTGGGGGGGCGTAGTGGGTAAAAGAATGATGGATTTAACCCAGATCTCTTGACTGGGTGGAGAATGTCTGAATCATTCAGCATTCCGTCCATCATTTGTTGCAGATACACCATTAAAGATAGCGGCAGCCTGATCCAGCGATCAACATCAGTCTCTAATTTGTGAATCGCCATGCCATAGTTACCACGCAACAGTATCTCTGTGTCCATATGTATTTGGATGCCAAGGTACCGCACTGAATCAGATTTCCATTGCAAGGGAAATTCAAATTTCGAGGGACTCATGGACAGAGTGAGAGGAAAGATTCTCATCTTCTCCCAGTTAACTCACAATCCCGAAAGGCCCCCAAAACGAGTCACCTCTCCGAGAATAGGAGAAAGATTGATCTCAGGTTCGAGAACATATAACAAGGTGTCGTACGCATATGCCAATATTATTAGGTGGTAACCAGGAAAACGCAGCCCCCTTCTGGCCATGATATTCTCTTAAAGTGCAGGCCAGTGGCTCCTCAATAATTGCGTTTAGCAAAGGTGATAATGGGCAGGCCTGTCACATACCTCTTGTAATCATAAGAGGGGCTGTAACCAAATTACCAACGCGAACCCTAGCCAAAGGGGTTGTATATAACACCGTCACTAAGCGCAGAAATATTTCCCCGACTCCAATGCGGCGCAGGACAAACCTCATAAAGGCCCATTCCATGAAGTTGGACGCCTTTTCAGCATCTAAAAAAACTTATGCTGCCTTTACCTCAGGGTCACCGCGTGGTATTACACCAAATAGGGTTCTAAGATTATAAATAATGTTACGGCCTGGCACAAAGCCAGCCTTTTCGGGGCTGACTGTAACTGGGACCAATGGAGCTAGTCTATTTGTCAAGATTTTAGTAAAAACCTTGGTGTAAACATTTAAAAGCGACAGGGGTCTATGGGAGGCACATATGTTGCATTGCTTACCTGGGTTCAATAGAGTGACGATCAATGCTTCCCTCATTGAAGGTGGCATAACGTTAGCCTCAACCATCTCCTTGTATAATGTAGCTAAGTGGGGTATGAGCAATTCCTGATACGTCTTGTAAAAAGACACTGTGAAGCCGTGCAGGCCAGGAGCACCCGCAGCTCACATATTCTTTAATACCACACGGACCTTAGCAGGCTCCAGGGGGGCCATAAGGTGCTCTCTGTGTTTTGGGGGGAGGCACGGCATGCGTATATACTCTAAGTAATCATCTTTTGCCTCAGTGTTGGCGGTAATTCGTGAATTGTACAAATCGGCATAGTATCTACGAAACCTACCTGCTATTTGTTCACTGTCATGGAGGGACTGTCCAGTTTCATCTAGTATTTCTGTGATTGCCCCGACGTCTCTCCTAGACCACATCAGCCCTACCAGAGTAGATCCCAGTCTTTCACCCTCCCCGTACACCCTAGCAGTTGCATATTTACCCATTTGTTTAATTTCATTGTCCGCGGTTTCATAATACTCCTTAAGCTTCGTCTTGATGTCATGCAGGGATTGGGCATCACTGGAACCTTGATGTTCCCTCTCTAATTGTGCAATTTCTACATCCAATTTTGCAAGTCTATCTCTCAAAGATCTGGCTTTGAAATGGTGGCCCCCTGATATAGACTTTAAAAGTCTCCCAAACTGCTGCAAACTTGTCTACTGTGCCTATGCTATTATGAAAAACTCGCTTATGGCCTGTTCAAGTTCCACTTTGAAAACAGGGTCTAATAAGGAATATGGCGGGAAGTGCCAGGTGAATGGCTCGAATTTCCAAGGAGGAAGTGCTAAATCTAAAATTATTAGTGAGTGGTCAGAGTAGGACCTCGAAAAAGGGTCACATTTAATTACTCGGAGAGCTAAGCTTTTGGACACTAACCAAAACTCAGTGAGGGTGTAAATGTTGTGTACAGCTGAATAATGCGTATACCCAGTGGTTTCTGCTGACATATGTCTCCATATTTCGATTATGCCCAGTTGATCCATTACCCCCAGGATCGCCTGAGCGACAGCAGAGGGGCGTTGAGGTGGACCTCTCGAGTGATCCTGCTCCAAAACGTAATTGAAGCCCCCCCCACCCAAGATCTGAGGCAAGCCACCCCATTGGGAAAGACATGCCCCAAGGGAATGGTAAAAGTGTGGATTATCAAAATTCAGACCATATACGCCCACTAGTATTATCGCCAACACATTGTGATGACAGCGTGCGATAACAAACCTACCCTCTGGGTCTGTACAAATTTCTTGCAATGTAATTCCTGCTCTGCTGTTTACCCATATAAGTACACCCCGGTCACAGGAAGTGAAGCCCACAGCACAAAAGTGACCTTGCAACCTACGTTGTGACAGCATCCCACTGTTTGACGCCAAGTGTGTTTCCTGCAATATGGCGATATCCACTTTATACCGCTTGAAATATATTCCACCACCTTACGAAATATTCATTTAAACCTCTTACAGTCCATGTGAGGAACCTAGTGCGGGAGCAGGCATCACGATTTCCGCTATTCCACTCTAGGTCACCCAGACCACCCTTTCTGAATCAGGTATCCAACCAGACGAACAAGCCTCGCTATATATTCTTTTTGTAAGTCAAACAAAGAAACATTACCCTCAACTATTAACCCACCAACTCTATGCAGCCCCAAACTAAGCATAGCAGATTTCCACCCCCTCCAAGTCCCAAGAAAAAAAAAACAACATACATTCTGCAAAATGTGGAGTACACATGGGGGTGGATGTTGCCTGTTATCAACTACATCTTACAGCCAGCTAGAAAGATAACGTGTTCTAGTACAGTGCACCCATCATTCTGCGGAAGAAAATTTTGTTAGCTTCATATCTTCCCCCTCACGATTACCATGCCCAAGATACTGTAATGAAATTACAAAGTATATGAATACAAAATATATCATGCAGAGTCAAACATGAGGTTCTCTTATGTACTGAAACTGACTCAGGATGAAGTCCCACAGAGCACAAGCCAAATGTAGTCTTACCAAAGTCACATGGCATATGTCATACCAAAGCGCTCACTCAAAACATCCCCAAGCCATTCACATCAGAGCAGGCCCCTCCAGTGGATAATAGCAGTACCATGGAGATCTCCAACCAGTTAGCCAGGACAAAGTGTCACATGTGAGCTACCATTGCTTGCGAACCATAGGTAAACTACTGCAGTCACTGAGAAAAGTAGACGCAATAACCTATTCCTCCTCACCGTCCAATGTTTCATCCTCTGCTCTGGTAGTGGAATCAGGTGATCCCTTTCGTGGACTGGCTTTATCTTTCCATTTGATGAATTGTAGAGCCAGTTTCGGATCAGTGAAGAAAATCGGTTTTCCCCACCGATATGATACGCATCTTTGCAGGGTACATCATGCTATATTCTAGTTCCAACTCCCAAAGATTCCTCTTGACTGGGATTCATTGTCAGTGAGCTGTCTGTACCTGCTGAGTAAAGTCGGGATAAAAGGACAACTCCATGCCCTCACAACGTAGGAATTTCAGTTCTCTGGCCTTTCACAGTGCAGCGTACCGGTCCCTATAATTCAAAAGACGAGCAACACTTGGGTGAGGGTTAGCCCCTGGGATGGGCCTATGCGCCAGTGAGCGATGTGCCCTCTTCACAACAAAGATATCAGAAAAGGTTGATCTGCCCAATAGTGCTATCAGGAATTGCTCCATGTATTGCTCCATGTTACTGATATTAGTAGATTCCGCAATACCTGTTATCCTCACATCGTTGCGCCTTGAGCGGACTTCCAAGTCTTCAGTCTTAGCCTGAAGTGTGTGGAGCAGCCTGTCCATGTTGGAGCCAGGCAAACTCTGCACCCATGTATGCTCAAAGGGGCATATTCTCAAGGACTTATCGCCGAGTTATCTGCACTTTAGCGCCGCAAAAGTGGCGATAGAACTACCGCCCTATTCTCAAGCTGGTGCAAACTGCCGACATCGCCAGTTTTCCTGCGATAGCTACCGCAAAACACATCGCCACGGATGAGAGCGACAATTAACGCTAATGATATGCAGAGTAGGCGTACCCTTGCAAAAACACACGAAAACACCACTTGGCGATATTCTCAACGACCAGCCAGATCTGCGATGCCGGACAAAAACAGGCGATAAGGCGCGTTAGCAGCAGGGACTTAACACCTGCTTCTCACTGGTCTTAAGTAGGATGAAAACCTGCAGTACAAAGGGAGCCCAGGCCAGAGCCACATCTGAAGAACAACAGATGCCATGGAGCTACTAATAATGCCGCTTGGAGACCCAAGAGGGCCACAACACCCACCACCACCACCCCCAGGACCACCCCCACCCCCAGGACCACCCCCCCGGACCACCACCGAGGCAGCGCAGAACAAGACAGCGGACCTTCCGAAAACGCATCAGCCTCACAGACTTAACGCCAGAGGATGTCATTGCCCACTACAGGCTCAAAAGGACAACCATCCTCTGCATCATGACCCACATTGCCCACAGGCTGACGGTACCAACACAGCGGACAACCAACATCCCTCCGCAGACAAAGCTGCTGGCTGTGCTGCACCTGTTGGCCTCTGGTACCTTCCAACCAATAACTGCCAGAGTCGGAGGAGTCTCACAGCCAGCCCAATCAAAGTTCCTCACACCTGTCTTGGATGCCATCATCAGCTTGATACCCCAGTACCTTCACTTCCCCCACACTGCGCAGGAACAGCTGGAGACTAAGCAAGTCTTCTACGCCATAGCTGGATTCCTGCACGTGTTGGGGGCAATCGACTGCACACATGTCCTACTTGTGCCCCCTGCCGACACTGCACACAATTACCGCAACAGGAAGCACACGCATTCCATCAATGTGCAGGCAATAGTGGACCACCGGGGACTGTTCACCAATGTCGTCGCAAACTACCCAGGCAGTGTGCATGATTCATACATCTTCCGACAGTCCATCATCAACCAGCGCTTCCAGGATGGCACCTATGGAAATGGACTGCTCGTTGGTAAGTACCAACGGAACACACCACACACCTCAATTCCACAATCACACAACGCACAACTGTGGGAATGGACACGTAACAAAATCACATTCAACATGCCAACCAACATGCCCACCTGCCAGACACGACAACACAAGTAACCGTGGTAAGAGGGGCCAGAAATGTGGACAAACCATACACTAAGGCATAGCCCCTCTGCTACACATTTGCAGAATGTGGGGAGAGGTGTGAACCACGATTGTGCGAAGGAGGCAATGGACCTATGAATAACAATGTACACAATGCCAAGTGTGGCGGTGATGTGCTGGACAGTCTTGAGTATGCAGAGCACAGACATGTCCATGTGGACACTTACTGCTGGAGTCTGTAGTGTAGTGTCATGGACAGTGGACGCAACCATGTCATCACAGGCAGTGGGGAACACCTTGGACAAGTAGCCATGTCCGCCCCCCTGTAAGCGTAAGCGTAGTGGGCATGGCTGGCACACGCCAGTCCAGCGTAGGGGAGTGACTAAATAGGCCGGGGCTCAGGGAGTGGTTCACTTCTGGGACGGCCACCGAAGTAACTACTGAGTGTGGCTCTGTGTCTGCCATATCCTGACCATAGGCCTACACACACATGGCCGACCACCTACAATGGGCAAAGGTACACCGGCGACGAGGTGGCTACGTCCCACGCCACCCGGCACACATCTCGTCATCGCCTGCAGTGGTGTGCCTCCCAGGGCGGCGTCCCTCACCCTGCCACGAGGCCGCCGTCATGACCGGTGGTGCCTGTGCGATCCTGTGCGCCTGCCGCAACCCAGCCCGCTGATCCTCAGACCCGACCTGCGCCCAGCTGTGAATGCCCGCCCCTGCGCACCCAGGCATCACTGCTCACCTGCTGCCACCGGCGTCTCTCCAAGAGGGCCCACCACGTGCCGCTGCAATCTCCAAGGCCGGGCGCCGCGAGCTTGGCAGCCTCCTCAGCCGATTGCTGGATTCTGCGCAACAGGCCCCCAGCGCACCCAGCGGCACCGCACCGCGGACTTGCAAGTTGGCTACTGCTGCCTTCTGACCACACTGCGGTACAGCAAGTAACAGACACATCCTTTCCAGTCCACCCCTCCAGGCCTGCTGCATCATCGCAGACTGCACACCCGCTCAGCTCTTCCGGTGGGCCTACCTCAGTGCACCGCAAGTCATCGCCACGTGGCTGTTGGCCCGTGCTGGATGCAGGGCCTCAGGTGCCACTAACTCAGTGCACCACAAGTCACCGTCCAGCCACCAGGCCTGCTGCATCATCGCAGGCTGCACACACGCTCAGCTTTTCCGGTGGGCCTACCTCAGTGGACCGCAAGTCATTGTCCCGAGGGGCTACCCCACAAGTCCGCCTCCAGTAGCTAACATCATGTCCTCTGTAACGCTACTGGAGCCCTTCACAGTCACGGGGCCACCCCCGTCCCAGGCAGGCCGCCGGTAAGCCTGGGTAGATCGTCTGGAGACGTACTCCAAAGCGCACGACATCCCAGCGCCGCGGCGGCGGCGCACGCGTGTGAGGAGTGCAGAGAAATGGCCCGGGGCTCTGGGCGTGGTTCAATTCTGGGCTCTGGGCATGGTTCAGTTCCGGCCTGGCCACAAAAGTGACTTTAGCGTGTGTCTCCGTAGTTGTGTCTGCGCCACCCGGCCTGTAATCGACAATGTTGCAATGTAGCATGCACCAGGAAGGTGGCCTCTCCCGAATGGATTAATAAAGGAGCGCGAGACCGCTCGGGGTCTCAGCTCATACATGCCAACTGTCGTGTGTGTATCTACATTGCCGCAGCCTGAACCGAAGACCTAGCCTCAATATCAGAGCGAGTTCAGCCAGGCCAGAACTCCACATCTGTGTCCGCCCTATCCTTACCACAGGCCTACACACACGTGGCCTCTCACCTTCAACGGCCAACATTACAGTCTTGCTGTCAGTCCTGCGGACATGCGCAGACAGGCATGACAATGGTGTGCCGTAGGAGTGCAAGTGACGCAACCGCGCAGCACACACAATTAAATATGCTTGGTGGGAGGGAGGAGCAGCTGTGAGGCGACATAATACACATTGTCCTACCACATTTGCCAGCAGCAATACATGGCTAACATGAATCCCAAGGTCGCACAAATCACACACCACGAAACTTGTATATCTGCCAACACAGCATGCAGAACCACCAGTTGACACGAATCTCACTTACCTCTCACAGGTGATCAAGGATATGCACTCTGCCCGTGGATGATGACACCCCTCCGAGCCTCGAACACCCCGGCCCAGAGGCAGTACAATGGGCACACAAACGCACCAGGGGCATTGTTGAATGCACATTTTGGGTGTTGAAATCACGTTTCAGGTGCCTGCACATCACCGGTGGAAGACTCTTGTACAGCCCAGAAATAGTGTGCAAGATGATCACTGCATGTTGTGTATTGCACAACATATGTGTACGCACCAATGCCCCATGGATCTAAGTCCCAGAAGCACCGGACGATGATGAGGAAGATGATGCAGATGGACCACACCCCACTGCAGCCGCAGCAGGAATAGCCCGAAGGAACACACTCATCAACAATTTCTTCGCATGAGCACGTCACATTGTGACTGTCCACAGCAATCATGGCACAGTACAAGATGACCACATGACCAGCATGTGCAAATAAAATCTTAGCAACACACATTCCTCATGTGTATGTCAGTCCTCTGCATTAGCACATTACTCTGACGGGTGTAAGTGCAACATTGAGTGCAAACATTCGCATATGTTGCAAGAAGAGATGGTGTGTATGTCACCTCTGTACCGAAAGGCTGTTTAGGGCGTCACGTATTCGATATGCCATATCAGGGTGTCACATGTAGTATGTCATGCCACTCATCAGCGTCCCACATGCACATGAACATGAGCGATACCATAGCAGCTGCTGACGGCTCCCACACTACGCACGGCGCTAACCAGAGGCCAACGTATACACACCCCACACACAGGAGTCCTTGCTCGTAGTTCACTTGCATGGTATGACCTTCACACTTACGCACCGACCAACCCAGGAGTCCATGCGCTCCACACTCAAACCAATCATTGCTCCGAGCTGTGGCTTCCACATAACTTTGACTTTGCCTTTGTGACACACAGCCCTATTTCATACATTGACGTGGGGCTAAGTTTGGAAATAGCGAGATTGTTGTTTTGGAGCAATGAGGCCATAGCTAGTTCACACATTCCCAGTCATCTCACTGCCTATCTGGGTCACGGACATACATGCGCATTGAAACCAGTTCCCAGGGAGCACCGTTGTTTGGAATCACTGCCCCTACATACATACATCCTTTCATACTTGCTTGATCATGGACATGACTCATCTGTGTGAATTTGAATGTCTTAATCACATTCGGTGGAGTGGTGAAGGTGGACCAGTACCTGGCCATGCACACACTACTTTACAATGTTGCCCCGTGGAGGGCCAGCCAGGGTCCTTTGGGGAGGGAAAAGTACATCGTTGGAGAGGGAGTTCAGTCCGCAGTCTGATTTCTGTGTCATTGGTTGCCTAAACAAATGTAGCAGTCCATGTCGGGGCCAAGGTGAGTGTTGCAGGGTGTTGAGGGAGACAATGGAGGGTGTTATTCCTGGGCATGATGCAGAGGGCAGAACCAAGCATTAAGAGGCCATATGGCGGAGATGAATGCTACCGCTTCCTACTTAGCCCACAGCAGATTCATCCTCATCATCGTCCTCCTATGTGTGATGTGCCTCATATGTGGGTGGTGGTGTTTAGTCTGCGGCACTGTGTGGCAATGACACATCAGGGGCCGGAGGTGGATTGTCAGCCGCACTGTGTGTCACTGACACATCAGGGGGCAGTGATGTGGAGGGAGTAGTGGCAGCAGCATTCATCTGCGCCAGGCCTTGTGGCCGCACTGCCATGATGAGGATCTGCAGGGCATGGTAGATCCCTGCTACATCTCGCTGGTGTGCAGCTATGGCAGCCATTCTTCCCGCCTGCATCCGCTCCATTTTCTCCATGTTCCTCCCCATGTTGGCCAACTCACGGCTGAGATCGCTGGAGCCACTCTGGGTAGACAGTTGTTCTTGTCTATGAGTCATGACTCCGGCGATGTCAGCCATGGAGTGTTGGAGACCATGGAGCGGACTGTGGGTGTCCATTAGGGTCTGTAGGTGGTCCCTGATGGGACTTGGTCACCAACGTATGGCATCTAGTTTGGCTGCCATGAGGTCGAACCCCACCCGCACCTGCTCTGCCATCCCCTTCTGGCCCTACAACACACGGCATTGGAATGCCATGTGTTGCTCTTGGGGATCCTGGGAGACGGCCGTGGTGGTGGGTGCTTCCTGCTGTGTGGTCTGTGCAGGGGGTGGATTCTCCTCGATGCAGCTGGGCTGCCCTGCTCCTGGGGGTGGGGTGCTGAGGGTGTCCATGAGCTGTTGGAGGGCGTCGGGGTCGATGGTGTGTAGGTCCTCTTCATCATCGGTGATGAGGAGTACGGTCTGCTCTGCAGGAGGTGATGATTCTCCCTCTGCAATGTGTAGGGGAGATGCAGTTTGACATTGTGTTCACATGTATGTTGACGCATTGGCCAAGTTTACAAACAGACTGCATGTCAATGTACATTGTGACTGTTTGTGTGGAGATGCCTATTTAATGCTGGACAGTTGACATTTCGCCACCATCACGGATGTGAGGTTGTATTTGTCCATTATCGTCTCACAGTTTCCTGCTATGCCAAATGCGAATGGCCATTTTCTACACACAAGCGGCAGCAGTTGTGTTCTCTGTTCTGTTGTGGAAATTTGCAGTTTGGTCCACTTTGTTGTAAATGTTGAGGTGCTCTGAGTGTTATGTGTGTGTGCTGCTTTGTGGGTGATTTGCCCCTTCAGCTCTGATTTGGCTGGCCCTCATCCCTTTCAGGCGGTGTGCCTTGCACTTCTGTGCTTATACAGTGCTGAGCTGTTGCAGACTTTGGTAAATTGGGCTCTTGGTCGGAGTAGTGACTCTTGGGCATGGTTTGTCCGCAGATGTGCTGTACTTACTTGTGCATATGTGCCATTGTGCCCATCTCCCCCCGTCCCCAGTCCCTGGTGGTTACTAACCCTGTTGCTGTTGTGTCAGGTCATGTTGAGCATTGTCCGGTCCTCCGACTCCTGCCACCGTCTCCACACTGATGACTGTGGACACCATTTCCTCCATCTCATCCAGCTCCTCCTGTGGCGCAGGACTCCCACCCCCAGTCTGCATTGCTGCTCTGCGGTTGTTGGCGAGTTTCTGCTTGGTTTTGCGCATCACATCATTCCAGCGCCTCTTGAGCTCTTCCATTGTCCTCCTCAGCACTCCGACTGCATTCACCTTGTCCACGATGGACTGCCATATTCCATTTTCTGTTCCCAATGACACAGTGGAGGTGACGAACAGTTGTTGATGGTGTTCTGTCACCTCCGTAATCAGGGTCCTGTTTTCCTGCGGACTGAACCGCGTCTTCCTCTTCTTCTTCTCCTTGCCCTTCCCTGACCCCGGGGTCCCAGGTTCGTCCTCCGTGGGGCTTGTGGGGTTCGGATTGTCCTCTGAGCCTCCATGGTGCTTCGCAGTTGTTTGTGTTTTATTTGTATTTCTTTTTTGCCGCTTTTATGGTGATTTTTCCCGCCTTACTTGAGGGACTTGCGGGCGCTGCTTTTCGCTGGATTTTTATCGCGGTTGGGCCCATCGCAACTTTTTTCACGTTCGGGTTTCCTTTTTTATCGCCGTTGCGGTAGTTCTATCGCGGACATTTGACGCATTTTCGGGACACTATCGCATGTTACTGCCGTGTTGAGAATGGGACGTTAACACAGAGTTATTTTCCCGCGATGGACTGCAATATGAGAAGTTGCGTTAACCTATTTTGGCGATGATTATCGCACGTTCTTGTGAATATGCCCCAATGTATTTAATCATTACAATAAAAGACACAAATTTAAAAAAAAAGTGATGGTTTCTACTTTTGAAGATTACCTATTTGGGATCTGGAGATTCTATAGCTGGCTAAATGCACGCCACACCAACTATTTTGATTTTCCAAAGTTCTCCACCCAAATTCAAGTTGCACAAATAGGCTAATACTTAGAGAGCAATCACTATAGTATCAACCTTTTTTTTAAGAAAGTGTTTTCACTGTTTTATGTCTAATATTGACAGCCATAATAAGAAATAAGTTACTGGGAACTGGGGGAGCAATGGAGTCTGCCAATGTGCCAGTAATGTAATTGATTTAGGATCAGACTACTTTCCTATCCATCGCATTCTTTTCATGTCTTTATTCTCAACAGCACTCTTTCAGCGATATCATCATGAACCAATGTCCAAACCAACAGAACTGGCACATGCCACTGTAACATACACCACAAAAACATGCAGATAAATCTAGCATAAATGCACAAGCCCCTCATATGCACAACACTGTAAATGAATTACATTGTGATGCCTTCATTGAGAACACACAACTTTGTTTGAGCAATGGATAATGAAACTGCGAATGCAGAAAAAACATGAGAATCCTTCAGCACATCCAAACATATACATAAACTTCTACAATTATGTTTTCTCCTGTTTGGTATAAGGGTATGTACCCCTTTCCTGCATGATCCAACTGCATGTGTAACTGGTAGCATGAGTATTTAACAGCACAGCTAACATGCTGATCCAGCGTATGTGCTATGGTAATGTGTATAGAAATGCCAAGGTCCTGAACTGGTTCTGTGACTTGGAAGGATGCACCAAGCGTTTCCTCTTTTTTAGGCATGAGACTACTGCCCGTGTCCTAGTTCGTTGACATCAAGCGGTTCTGGTAGGTGTGGTGACAGTATACCAATTTCGTGAATCAATTTTCCTGAATAGAATTTTTTGACATGAAAGAGGAATGTGGCTAATTACCCCACTTGGGTAAAGGTTACATTTCAATGGGACATCAGGAACCTTGCGCTGACACTCTGGGTCTGATCACAAAGGACCTCCACACTTGTGGCGGAGGCCCCACAGTCGTTGGGGCACAATCTCCACGATTTGAATTCTCATTGCAGAGATGCACCCCTAGTGCGGAGACTCCCCCACGACTGTGGTTCCGCCGCCACGAGTGCAGAGGCCTTTTGTGAATCAAGCCCTCTATGTGTCCCCTGTGCATGATGAATGTGTGGTAACCACATAACACCAACACTATTTGTGATGTGAATGTGGTTGCTAAAACCAGTGGGGTCCATCTTGGATGGTCCCTGGTTTAGCGTGGCACAAGGTGGAGACTGGGCACAGCTTCCCAGACAATGGAAGTATATTGCTTGCATTACTGTTAATGGAAGGTGGAGACCAAGACAATGAAGTGAGGGATATTGGAGACAGGGCTACCCTTAGAAATCCTGTAAGGAGCTTATTAAATGTAAGGACGCTTCTAGGCCGGGCCCGCCCTTTAATCTGCCTCTGATTGCTACTTCAGAAAGGCTGAAGACAACCAGGTGCAGAGACTTCACACATCATTGCGCACGTGTTTTGATGACTCCTGCTTGGAGTCAGAATCATCACTACCTGCCGTGCGAGGCATCACTTTGCATGAAAGCTGTGCCTGCCAGCCACAAAATGATATTTAACAATGACAGTGATATAATCTTTATTCGATCACTTAAAAGCAGATCATAAAATATACAATACATACATATAAATACACTGTAAATACACTAAAAAACATCAAAGATCAAAACATCGTCAGAAAAAAAAGATACATTATCAGTCATAAAATCAGAAGTCCCTTTAAAAAACCATTAAATTACGCAATCATATTCCATATTTTAAAAAGGCGTCCACAGCTAAACATATGTCAAGGCAAGCTAACTGTTGCAAATAAAGCAAAGCCACTCTGCACCTTCAAAATTTGTACTAGTGTAAAAGAGGCAATACATAACATTGTGCAAAGGGAAGATAACATTTACAAAAGAAGACAAAGTGCAACAAAGTCTGGGTAGATACCTTGTCGCACGGGCAGATACATATATTAGAGGAGCCAAATTGACCATGTTGGAAACATAATACCCATCTGATGGAGCCCAATCAAAACGGGGACAGCAACATACACTCCCAGGATCCCAGGACCAAGTTTAAATAAGGTACCACCCCCAGCATGGTTTGTACAAGGCAGTATTCCCAAACGGAGGACTTCATTAATTCTCTGCTCTCCCTTTGGGTCCTTCTATCAGATAAAAAACAATCCTGGATCCACTCTTTGTCCTTCTTGCATATGTCGTTAGGGCTCTCAAAAACAGAAGGGTAGTGTAAGATCCACCTCACGCAGAGAAATATGAAGAGGCAGATGTATTGTTGAAATTGTCTTTATTAAGACACAGGTAATAGAGATCCCATCCAACACCTGAGACTGGCAACTGTCAACTGACAAGTTAAGCAGTCTTCCTTGACAACCTGGGGTTCCACATTCTAAGCATGGTCATCTAACAACTAAGGCAACATTCCATCATAAACCAAGACACTACATCACCTTCCCCCCAATACTCAACAAAGAAGTTGTAATTAAAAAAGCACATTATAAGAAATAAACGTGCAACATCATGAGACATGCAACCAACATATGTGACCAAGAGAACTTCTATACAAAGTGGAAAGTGTGAAAGTCCAAACACATCAGCACAAAGCAAAGTAAATACAATAATGCAAATAATCAAATATATAAGCCTACAGTGCACTAAACAAAATCTTGCAATTTGGTAGGACGTCTAACAATCCTATGAGGCCTAGAGCTCTTTTTTTGTAGAGCAGACTCAGAAGCAGAGATGGAAGGTTCAAACACATCAGTGGGATGACACTTGAACACTCTGTTTAAGTTCCACACCCTGTGGTCATTGGTTTTAATAGCATTCTTAAAAAGCTTAATAACCTTGAAAGGTTTGCTAAACTTCGAGCTCCCTTTACCTAAGCACAGAGATTTGATTTTAACCCAGTCACTCACAGACACAACTGTGTTTTTTACAGCTTTACGGTCATCGAACCATCTCTTCCTCTTTTCCATGACAAGCCGTTCCCTTTCTTTCCAACCTTCCGCACAACCAACATTATCATCAATTAATGATCTTTTGGCAAAGACCCAAGAAGGACAAACCTCAGTGTTCGCCACCCTTCTTTTGAACAAGCGAAAAGGAGAAATCCCCATGTAAGAATGTGGTGTAAACCTATACTCTCTGACTTTCCTTCTCATGGCTACCTCCTAATCCATTCCTGTCACAATGGCCTGCTGCAGAGTCTCCTTTAACACTTTCACAAATCTTTCAACAACACCATTGCTTTCAGGATGGTAAAGAGCTGCCTTCTTGTGTTTGATCCCCCTACGAGCCAAAAATTCTTCAAAAACTCTGGATGTGAATTGAACACCATTGTCCAAGAGCATTGATTTTTTTTTTTTAAGTCCTCATACCACCATTATATGCAAATAACAGCCTGTCAACCGATCTATTCCTTCCCAGGCTTTTGCGATATTTCAATAGCTCCTGCGCTCGTGCCCTTCCAGTATCCTGGCTGCACAGACCACGCAGGTGTAATCATTGGACAGAAGGGGTTACACACTTATAAAACCATTCCAGTCCTGGAAAGCCACCCAAATCTTAGAATGTATATTGGACTCCAGATCAGTATCCATTTTTGCCGTTCTTCTTACTGCTTGTAACCGTCCATCCATTGTGGTGGGGCGAGTTCAGTCCATTTTTTACAAATTTCCCGCCTGGCGAGAAGGATTAGATAAAATAGAAAAGCCTGTTTATCCCCAGTAATGACACTACATGGCTTATCTTCTACCCCCAGCATTATCAATAAGAGGCTAACTTTGATGTTTGTGTCAAAAATTTCGTTAATTATCTTTTCCACCTCAGACCAGTACTCCTCTAACTGAGAACATTCAAAAAACATATGCTTATCATTAGCACTCAATACTCCGCACCTGCGACATTTGGGGGGGTATCAGTAACAAACTTTGCTAGTTTTTGTGGAGTCCAGTAAAGTCTATTTGCCGTAAAGAAGTGGTTCCTCTTCAAGTTCGATGGTTTAACCGTTTTGTAAAGCAACTTAAAAGAAAGCTGCCATAATTTTTGTGGCTCAGGAATCTGCATCACCTCGTCCCATATTTCGTAGGGGGCTTTGATTTTTTCCTCCTCGGAAGTCAGTAGTGTGTGGTACCATCCGCTTATTTCCTTCTTCGCTATAGTTTCGTTCTTTAATTTTTTTTTCGAACTCCCAAAGACTCTTAGTCTCATGCCTATTCGCCTCCCCCCAGGACTTCCCATGGGACCACTTCATCCATCACTATCAGGTCCCCCCAAACCTCTATTCCTGCCCTCCTAAGTGGGACGCTCAGTTGATCCCAAACATTCAGGCATACCAGGTGAGTCCCATATTGGAGCCTCTCCTGAATAATAACCGATTCCTAATATGTTCCTGATCTTTACCCACAAAATCAAAGCTGCCTTCAACATCTTTAGTTTTACTTTTTTGAAAAACTTCTTTGCACCAAACTTAAACAAAAATCCCTTCCCACCCCACTCTTTAATCATCTCCTCACAAAAACCCCCACACCCTGTGCCCTGGTGTACATAGTAAAACCCTGCAGTTTTTAAACTGGAATGCCATACAGTATAATTTTACGTCTGGTAGTGCAAGCCCTCCTTCTGCCAATTTACGCCTAAGTTTCTTCCAGGACATACGTGCTCCCCTATCTGCCCAAACAAAACTGCCCAATTTACCCTGTATTTTATCCATTAGCCTACTCGGGAACGTTAGAGGTATGCAATTAAAAAGAAATGTAAGCTTCGGCAGAATCACCATTTTAATCAAATTGACCCTTTCATATACCGTTTAACGGGAGATTCTTCCACCTAGTTAATGTTCTCTCTATTTCCTTTATGATTCTCTCAAGATTATGCTGTGGAACATCCTGCACTGTATTGAGAATGTTAATTCCCAAATACCTAGGGGCCGATTCCGATCTCGGCCGGTAGGGCTCCGAATCGGATTCGGCTTTACCGGATCCGATTCGGAGCCCTGTTTCCCGACCGAACCGTACGCGGGTCCGGCCGAGCGAGTACGATGCGAAATCGCCGACCGACTCGTCCGGGCATCCCGACCGCTCCGACCGACTTCGCTCCCGGCTCGAACCGCTCCGACCGACTCGCTCGGACTCGACTCGCACCGCGCAATGGAGACGTTTCCCGGCCGGGTAAGTACGATGCGCGCCGCGAGCAGTCCGACCGAGCCGCGCCGTCCGGCTCGTAAGAGCTGTCGGAGCCGTACTTTGGGGGTCCGTGTCGGACCCCCTGTACGCGTAGCCGCGCGAGTCGCACACAGGGGGACCCATGGGTCCCCCTACCTGTGCGTGTACGGCGCGAATCGCTTCGCCGCGTACCCGCTGTAGGGGGCGCACTTGTCCGACTCGCACCCATTGAGTCAATGGGAGCCCGCGTACGCGTTGTACGACCGGCTCCCATTGACTTCAATGGGAGTCCGACCGACTCGAGTCCGATAACATACGGACGCATCGTACTCGTTCGGTCGGACTGCACGGGTCCGATTCGGTCGGAAATCTCTCCGGGTCCGGCTCGGTCGGAGAAATTTCCGGCCCGAATCGGAATCGACCCCCTAATCTCTTTCTGTACACTCCCCCTCCAGTCTGGTATGTTCCAGCACATGACCCCGGTTTTTTCTCTGTTTACTAAGTATCCAGACAAGGCCCCCAAATTCGTCCGCCAATTGCTCTATCCTTGGGATTGTTGTAACCGGGTCTGCTGTATAAATGATTAGATCATCCGCGTATAAAGAGATTTTTTTTCCAAACATACCTATACGGAAAGCCTTCACCTGGTTATCCTGACGAAGCGCATGAGCAAATTGCTCGATATATAAATTAAATAACAGGGGTGAAATTGGACAGCCCTGTCGTGTCCCTCTCGTGATCATAAAACTCTTAGTAAGGACTCCATTTAAAAGAATCCTAGCTGTAGAACAAATATATAATGTTTTTAGTGTGATTATAAAGTCTGGCCCAAATCCCATATGTTCTAAGACTACCCATAAATATTCCCAGCAAACTCGATCAAACGCCTTAGCGGCGTCCAATGTGACAACCGCCAAGGGGACAGATCTTTCTGTAGCTATGTCAATGCATCCTATTAATTGTTGAGTCAACTCACACATTTGCCTTCCGGGGATAAACTCCTTCTGGTCCTCATGTATTAGTTGAGGTATTACTCTGGATAACCTCCCTGCTAAAATGCTGACAAAGATCTTATAGTCAGCATTTAGCAGGGATATTGGCCGGTATGATTCTGCCTTAGCCGGGTCCTTAGCAGGTTTCAATATTAAAACTATAGAGGCTTCACGCCATGATTCTGGGGCCTGCACTCCCCCTCTATATATCGAGTTGAACAACTTCTCCCAGGTGGGTAAAATTTCTTCAACTATGTTTTTATATACTTCCGCCGGGAGAGCATCAAGCCCTGCCGCCTTCCCATTTTTAGACTTTTTTATTGCTCCTTTTATCTCTTCTTTTGTAATTGGTGCTTCCAATATTTCTTTCCCTTCTTCGCTCTATAACGGAAGATCAAGCGAGCTAAGCCAACATCTGATCTTTGTGGTATCAGAAATACTATTTTCCGTGTAAAGCTGTGAAAATAATGCAACTATGTGCTCCTGCATGGAATCCCAGCTATCCAACTTTCCTCCTGTTTCACTTTTAAGCTCTTTTATATCATTCCTTGACCTTTCCACTCTCGCTTTCCAGGCAATCAGAGCACCTGCTTTTTCACCATATTCGAATTCCTTTATATTTGCTGCTTGCCATCTAGCTTTACACTTTTGCTCTATTTTTATTTTAAATTCCAATTGTGCCTCATTTAACCTCTCTTCCATCCTCGTTTTTCTTCCCCCATACTCATGGAATATAGAGCCTCCTCTAAAATCCCAATCTCCTTTTCCATATTCTCTAATTCTATACGTGCTTTCCGGTTTTCTAATGAAGTTAGGCTTTTAGGATTCCCCGGATATATGCCTTAAAGGCATCCCATACAATACCCAAGGGAGCAGTGTCTTGATTATTAACAAAGTATTCAGTTGTTGCTTCCTTCAGAGCTATCTCAACCCCCTCTTCTAGGAGCAGTGCACGTCTTAAAGTCCATCTCCTAGGTGGTTGTGGCCCCAAAGCTTGTATGGTTACCATTACAGGTGAGTGGTCTGAGATGTGGGCAGGGAAATGCTTGATCTCCTTAATATTTGCTGCAAAAGATCTATCAGCTAAAAAATAGTCAAGTCTCGAAAAGTGGTGATGTTTTTTGCTATGGTACATGTACCCCCTTGTCTCGCCCTTCAAGTGTCTCCAAACATCCACTAAATTAAAATCACGTATCATGCTTTTCAGGGCGTTTCTCATTCTGGGGACATATACACTCTCTCTTCTTGTAGACCGATCTAGCACAGGGTCCAACAGGACATTGAAGTCCCCACCTACAATTACGGGAACAGAGATTGCTGCCATCCTCAATTCTAGATCTACAATGTATTGAGGGTTATCCTCATTGGGTCCATAGTATCCCATACATAAAAAATCCCTGTCTGCCCACTTTAAACGGGCTGAAGCCCACCTACCCGAGCTATCTGTGCTAGACTCTTTCATTTCTATTCCGCAACCACTCCTAATCAGAATAGCCACTCCCTTACTGCAACATAGTTGATCTGAGACAATAAAGTTTTGGACCCAACCGCACCTCCCAAACAACTCCCTACTCTCATTTGCCAAAAGGTGCGTTTCCTGTAGCAGCATTACTTGTGCCTGACTATTTTTTAAATATTCCAATATTTTCCTCTGCCTAGGTTTAGACCTCAGACCATTCACATTCCAAGTGAGAATTTTGATTCAATCCTGAGCTGAAGAAATATTCCTGCATAAAAGGTGTTGAGGATTTTTTTTGTTTTTTCCCCCCACTGCTCCCCACCCATGCTCCCCCACCACCTCCCCCCCCTTCCCCTGCTGCACCCACCCTGAGGAACCCTCCC
This sequence comes from Calotriton arnoldi, assembly GCA_963921515.1. NCBI lineage: Eukaryota > Metazoa > Chordata > Amphibia > Caudata > Salamandridae > Calotriton > Calotriton arnoldi. The sequence continues at coordinate 5,832,501 of CAWUFW010000144.1, forward strand.
TATGTTATTAGGCATAATAATGCCTATAGGCATACCATCGGGGGGAATTTACTGGCACACTACTAATGTATACATTACTAGAGAGCTGGAGAGCTAGAGAGCTATTTTTTACTTCGCAGTATTCTCGTTGCTCATTCTGTTTATTAACGCTTCGACGTCATCAACTGAGCGGTAGTTGTACATTTTATTATTCCACATTATGCGGAGCGTAGCAGGGAATTTTAACTGGACTTTCGCTCCTAACCTTCGAAGCTCCTCCATCTTTCCGCCTAGCTCCCACTGCTTTTGTTCTGTAACCTTACATACATCAGATCTAACCAGAAAGGAATAACCATTAACCACGTATAGGCCATTTTTTAAAGCACTGCTAAGTATCTCCTCCTTGATATTGTAGGAAAGGAAGTTTACCAAGATCTTTCTAGGTTTGGTTCTCTGTGGGTTACGTCGAAACGGCTCTCTGTGTGCCCTCTGTATTTCACTCTTGAGATTTATCTCTTCCTTATCCTTCAGGATCGTTTTTCGAAGAAGGGAGATTATAAAAGCCTTCATCTCTGGCCCTTCCTCACTTTCAGGAATATTTAAGAATCTTATATTATTCCTGCGAGAGTGATTCTCAATTCTCTCTATATCATCTCTTAGCATTTGGTTTTGTTTGCCAAGATTAGAAATCTCGATTGCGTTCTTCTCGACGTCCTGTTTTACAGCACCAACTTCTTCCTCCAAAATATTTGTGCGGGAGGTAACCTCATCTAGCTTCTGGGCTAGTTCAGAGCAAGATACTTGTATGCCTAGTTGGTTAGCCTCTGATACCTCAAAACGCTCTTTTATATCATTTTTCAGCTCCAATAGCATACTAGCCAGTGAGATCTCTGCCTCTACGTTTATTGCAGGTGCACTTTCTCCTGAACTGGTTATGCGATTCTGGTTATCCCCGTTTATTTCTGATGGTGGTGCTTCCAGCTCCTCGGCTGATGTCAGAGCCGAATATCTATTGCTTACTGGGACTGTTATTATATCCTGCTGCGGGGCCCTGCTCTGACCTCTCAACGTGCTCGAATTACTTGAATTACTCGAAGTACTCATTCCAGCAGTGTCTTCAGTATCGTTGTCTTTTCCCATGTTGCTAGCACAGACCATTGTATTTTCAGGAATATGCTCTTCAGGGCTAGAACTTGTGCTTGCTGCATTATCTTTCTGCATGCTTGGCAACATGCGAAAAAAGGATTTGAGTGAAGGGGTTACTTTAACTCTCGTGGTTGGGAGGCAAGATTTCCTTATATTCTTTCCCTCACTGTTTTTCTTTAGGGACCCCCCAGTCCCTCTACCTTGCGAGGACATCCTTTGTCGCCCCCTTTTTGCCTTAATTATGGTCTTCACCCCTTGTGGTAAGTCAGGCAGGGCGTCTGGTGAGAAGGGAAGAAGACTTGCCGTACCTCCAGTATTCCTATTCCTCAGCGTATACCTGGAGGGGACCTCGCCTTCCCTGTGGATCCCTGTCTCCATATGCGAGAGTCTTCCTCCCCACTCTCTTGGTCCTCGCGTCTGCTGTTTCTCAGCTCCAGACAGGCCTCTCCCCTCAGCCCCCACCTCTTCCACCTGATGCAGACAAGCCCTGCTTGTTCTGCCTCTGCCCCCGATTCCAGCCCGCCAGATCCGTTGGAGGCTTCCAGCTGCCTCTCTCCAGCGCGTCAGCTGTACTCTGCGCTGTGCTCCCCAGCGTCTTCCTGGCGTGAAACCGGGCTCCGTGAACATTGCCCAGCACCCTGGATTGCTATATGTACGTACTTCAGTCCACTTTGAACTCTCCGAAAATAGAAAGCTGAGTATTTTTCCCTGCCGTGTTCCGCTCCTTTCCGCTTCACCGTTCTCCCGCTCCTCCAGCTCTTACAGTGAGATACCCCCCGGACTGGCGCCCGCGTCCGCTAGCGTCTAGCTAGTGGCCGCCATGTTCCTCCACTACCAAAAAAGGGCATTGGGTGAAGAGTCCGAGAGCATTGATGATGGAAATCCCTCCCTCTCAAACATTTCATCCAAAAAATTAATTATCACAGTGGACTCCACAGAGTTTACCACTTTAATCTCTGGCCAACGCTAGTACATGTCCATGCAAACTATAACATACTGATCACATGTATTCCTTTTTACAGGAACCAAAATGTCTATAGCAATGTCAGGCCAAGGCCCTTTAGACTATTCTCTCATTACCATAGGTTGCGTTCTGCATTTTAATATCTTATCACTACATGCACACTCTGTACAATTCCTAACCAACCTCTCTACATAGACATCTATGGCAGGCCACCAATAAGCTTCCCTAATTCTCTCCTTGGTCTTGACAATTCCCATGTGGCTGGCATGGGCACTCTTCAGTAACCGTTCCCAAAGATCACGAGGGGGAACCAACTTGCTGCCCCTCAAGAGAATACCATCAACAACAGACAATTCCTCTTTAACCTGCCAGAAGCCTTTCAGATCCTCACAACAATCTCTTTTCTCACACCATTCGCCCAAAACCATTGTCACCACCTTTTGCAACATTTCGTCTTTGGCCAAAGACTCTCTCCATTCATTTTCAGAAACAATGCCATCACTAATCACACACACATCAACCTCTTCCTCAAGTTCTTCACCACCAAACCATTCACCCTCACCAGACAAACCATTCACCTCATCATGGACATCACCTAACCTGGATAAACAGTCAGCCAGCGTGTTACTGGCCCCAGGAACGTAAGAGACAATGAAATCATACTCTTGTAGAGCTACCACCCATTTTCGAATACGGTGGGAAACAAAATCAATGCCTTTCTTTGAAAATACCTCCTTCAGCGGTTTATGGTCAGTCAATACCACAAACTTACAGCCCCACAGAACCTTACGCAATTTACGGATGGCCCAAAAGATAGCGAGGGCCTCCCTCTCAACGACTGAATAATTGCACTCCGCAGCTCTCAAGGGTCTTGACAAAAACAAGATTGCTTTCTCCTCACCACCAGAGTTCTGAAGGAGCACTGCATCTAATCCCTTGGAACTGGCATCAGTCATTAAATAAGATTCTTTCTTTGGGTCAAAACTACCTAGATCAGGCGCCTTGTTCAAACAAGCTTTCAAATTCTCAAATTCATCATTACAAGCCTTGGACCATGCAAACTCACAGCCTTTTTTTAGAAGATTTCTCAAATGTCCTGTGACACCAGCAAAGTTAGGAATAAACTTATGATAAAATTCAGCCATTACTAAGAACTTCACAAGTTCAACCTTATCTTGAGGAACCCTAAGATCGCAAATGGTATTGACCAAAGAAGGCTTCGGTTTAATGCCATTTGCTGACAACAAATGCCCCAAATACTCGATCTCTGCCACATCAAAACGGCACTTATCAGCTCTCAAGGTCAAACCTGCATCACATAATCTTCTCAAGACCACTCTCATCCTACTATCATGCTCTTCTTTCAAAAACGTCTTGCCCCTCTAAACCCAAACAGTGCATTAATAGAGATGTTTTTCTCTCAGCACTGAGAGATGTCCCACAAACCCAAGCATAATGAGTAAAAACCTTCTTCCACTTCACCCAGGCAAAAACTGGTTCACCAGGTGAAGATAAAAAGAAGGGAGGAGCAGGCACATTTTGCATTATGACAGCTATGAATAGACACTTAACACCCCCAAATATACTTAATGAATAAAGACTTTCGCTAAGGCACTGTTATAGGCTGAGGGTGTTAGAGTTGTGAATGACAATGAATTGATTGTACAGAATATATATAATCCACAACTGTAAATGTTAACAAAGGATGTATGGATCTGTGTCCACCACAAACACCAGAACACTCAATGAATTTAGTAAATCTGAGGGTATCAACCCACTCCTCAAACACTTAGGGGCCGATTCCGATTCTGGCCGGAAAACATACCGACCGACTCAGTACGGGAATGTAGTCCGACCGACACGTACCGGCGCTGCCCGATCCGCGTAGTACGATGCAATGCATGTGTATTATGACCGACTCGTACGGAACACAAGCCGAACGACCGAACCGCACGGAAACCAGCTATCCAGCCGGAAAACTACGCGAATCGAACCGACCGACACGCACCAGGAATGAACCCGACAGAAACGTACCCGCGAACTCCGACCCGCGCAGTACGATGCAATGCGTGGAAAACCAGACCGAGTCGCACGGAGCTCAAGCCGTACGACCGACACGCATAGAAAACAGGGAGCCGAAGCAACCCAATACTCCGTGACCGACGCGTACGCCGCACATGAAACCCAGCAGAAACACAGCTTGAAAGACTCGGAGAAGCTCGCACGAGCCAACTGCAGCGTCCTACTCGGTCAGAAGAACGTCTCCTACATGCCTAAAAACTACAAAGGAAAAATTAAAAAAAAGGGCCAAACAAGCAATGACAAAGTCAATAAATACAGGGGGAAAAAACATGGAACAAAGACACACCCATAACTCCACCCATATAAAGGCCACAAATCCCTACCATGATCCTTTGCAAATTCAACTGACCTGCCAGCACAGAACACCATCAGACAGCAACCACAGACACACTCACAACTCATCCATCACACAAGCCACACACCATTAGCACCTCCCAAATAGCACCCTCACATACACCCAGCAAAACCTACACTCACCCACCCTCACTTGCACACTCACACACATCAATCCCCACCACCACCCATCACCATGCCCCCAAAGAAGAATCCAAAGTTCCTAGACAGTGAATTGGAAGTCCTGGTAGATGAAATCCTCAGGGTAGAGCCACAGTTGTTTGGTACATTGGTCCAACAGACCCCCATGTCGCAGAAAACCAAGATGTGGGAGAGGATCGTCGACAGGGTGAACGCACAATCACCATGTTTGCGCACAAAGGAAGACATCCAGAACAGGTGGTATGATGTGCGCAGGAGGGTCAAGGACCTACTCAAGAAGGATTACGCCTTGAGTCATCGCACCAGCAGTGGCCCTCCTGCCAAACCAGTATACCTCAGGCCCTGGGAGGAGAAGGTGCGGGCCATCCTACCACCAGAGAGCGTACATGGACTATCAAACATCCCAGAGCCTGGTGAGTACACAACCAATATACCCAATATTGTGTGACAATACACACACATCACTGTCAAGGGGATAGTGAAACCATGCACCGTTAGCAAAGCCACAGTAACCAAAAGATAATCATCCCAAGATGTGTATGTTAGTTAGACAAACACAATACCTGCCATCTCACAGTGATATGTAACTGTGTCATGACATGTACAAACCTAACAACAAATAGAGCAAGGCAGTGGCACAAAGCTAACCAACAAACACTGTCAGACATTTTGCCACCACTAGAACACCACCTCACAGGGAAGCTCACTGAAAGGAAGGAATTGTGTGTATGCTGGTGAAGTGAGTGTAGCCAATAGCATGATGGGAGTTGTAGTCACAGATATTGGTCACCCTCACAATTGGCCCATCAACACCACTCTGAACCATGCTCACATCACAGGGAGTGGAAAAGAACTGACAAGATGGCTGACACTGGGTACTGCTGTGGGGAGCACAAGGCCCTGCTGGGAACTGTGCACCAACCAACAGCAGGACACCACTGCCTAACATCCTGAAAGCCAACTTGCACTCCCTGCAATGGAAGCACGTTCCATGGTGGGATATCTGGCTGGGTGGGAAGGAGGACTGACAGCTCTGACCATAGTTACCAGCAGCTTTTCTCACACACCCCTTAACACAAACTCCACACAACTCACCTGGGAGAATGCATTGCCTCACACTCTAATTAAATATCCCACAAAGAACAACCACACTGGGTTATGCTGTGTGAAGCACAGGGACACTTTTGTGACTTGTAGCCAAACAAACGCCAGGACAACACTGTCAGCCATCCTGTCAGCACAGGCACACTACCCCACAGGGAAGCAGAGTCAAAAGGAAGGAAGTATGGGCATGCTGGGAAGGGGGGTGTAGGCAATAGCATGATGGGAGTGGTAGTCACAGCTCAACATCCCCCACTCACATGGCCCAGCAAGCTCACACTGAAGCATGCACACCTCACAGGGAGTGAAAAGCCACTTCAAAGATGTCTGACACTGGCCTCAGCTGTGGGGAGCACAAGGCCCTGCTGTGAACTGTGAACCAACAAACAACAGGATCACACTGTCAGCCATCTTGCCATTGCTGTCACACTCACACACAGTGAAGTCGACTCAAAAGGAAGGAAGTATGGGCATGCTGGGAATGGGGGTATAGGCAATAGCATGATGGGAGTGGTAGTCACAGCTCAACATCCCCCACCCACATGGCCCAGCAAGCTCACACTGAAGCATGCACACCTCACAGGGATTGAAAAGCCACATCAAAGATGTCTGACAATGGTGCTCTGTTGTGGGGAGCACAAGGCCCTGCTGGGAACTGGGCACCAACCAACAGCAGGACACCACTGACTGACATCCTGACAACTGATGGAGCAGGGAAAATAAAATTTTTAACCCCTAACAAATTTTATAAATAATTAATAAAATGTTCGTTTAAATGTATTAATCAACACTGTATGTGTGGGAAAGGTAACATGCCAATGTGTGTGCTAAATAATCTATTAATGGATGTCCGTGTGTCTAATTATAACGTAAAAATAAATGCGTATTAATAAAAAATAAATGCATGTTTTTGTGCTTCATAGAAATAAAACGTGTCGTCGCCAAAACAATAGTGATGGTAAGTAAGGAACAGCTTAAATGTTGCTTTCTGCTAAGTAATAACTAATTGGGGTACGTAGATGACGGGAGGGAAACGAAAAGGCTATTTTTCTCTATTTTAATTATGTTTTGTTTGCCTCAAATTAGTGCTTCTAAAGTATAACCGAGTGGCGAGATAAAATGGCCGCCAGTGGGAAGATGTGCGCAGGCGCAAGGGGACATGTGACACGGGATGAAGTCGGAGAAAAAAACTAAACCTCGTGATGTTACTGAGAGGCTAGGATGCGAGAAATGGTCAAGGCTGACGTGACCTAATTGAACTGATAGTGTGCCGTGATGATCAGCAGAAGACCCGTGGGAAACCATAAGAGAAAGGACAATGACTGCGGAGTTCTCGAATGTATCGAAAGAAGTTACAAATGTACTGATCGAAACGGATGGAAACATGTCTTGAGCGTATGGGAAAGGAAATGATCCAAGGACCATTGGATCCAAGAGAACTTGATTAAAAGAATGAATAAGATGACATGCATGGACCAATGAAAGAAAAGCGTGTTATTAATGTTGCAACAATTAGTTAGCAAAGTTAGAATTAATGTATAAGAGGGCCTACTCTTAGTGGGAGGGGGTCAGTCGGAGTTGCAGTCACAGTCAGGAGCGGAGTTGGAGAGTCGTGTTGGTGTTGGTGGCTTCCAGTGCTGGGTGGTCCTGATCGATCCCTTACTGAGCGGGAGATGCTGAAAGACTGTTAGATGAGACGGGTTGCAGGTAGCTGATGCTGACGAGCTGAAGTTGCTGTTGCTGTCTTAATTTTCCAGTTGAGTATGAGAATCAGGTTATTTCTAATTCTTAAACTTAGGTTAGAAAATCATTAGTCTAAATTAGGAAGGTAGGCAGGTAATTAGAGTTTTGGCTTCATGACAAAAATTTCCTTTCTGCAATAAATTGATTATGCTTAATAAATATTTGAATTTAAGAATGAATAATTGAATAAAGTTTAAATTCTTTCTCATGCTTTTAAAAATTATATAAAATTTAAGATTCTTTAAACCAAAATGACTCAGTGGTTATTTTCCTAAATGATTGTGACATCAGTAATTGGTTATTGTGATTCAGCTGGTCTTAATCACTATGAACTAATTTTTTACATGAATGATTCATCGACAAAACAATGAGCAGGAATATCTTAAGAAATAACTAAAAGAAAGCGACAAGTTAAGGTAATAAGATATCCCGGCTCCTTCCAGCGGTACATAAATGGTGTTCTCCATTTAGTTCTCATGCTTCTCCTAGGAGTACAGAATTTCATAAAGGTGTAAAGGAAATCCAGGTGTGTGCGTGTGTGTTAGGCGATGTTTATGGGCCCCATCGTCATGTGGATGTGAGAAAATATAGTTTGCCCCTGGATGACCTATAAGTGACCTAGGAGGAGAATAGTTTTTATTGTACGCGCTGCTCACAACCAACTTGCACTCCCTGCAATGGAAGCATGTTTCATGGTGGGATGTCTGGCCTGGGGGGAGGAGGAGTGACAGCTCCGACTACAGCTACCAGCAGGCCCTTACACACACACCACTTCCACTAACTCCAAACAACACAACTGGGACCGTGCTCTACAAGAGAGTGAGTGAAAAGCCACTTCCAAGATGTCTGACACTGGCCTCAGCTGTGGGGAGCACAAGGCCCTGCTGGGAACTGTGCACCAACAAACAACAGGACCACACTGTCAGCCATCTTGCCATTGCTGTCACACTCACACACAGTGAAGTCGACTCAAAAGGAAGGAAGTATGGGCATGCTGGGAAGGGGGTGTAGGCAATAGCATGATGGGAGTGGTAGTCACAGCTCAACATCCCCCACCCACATGGCCCGGCAAGCTCACACTGAAGCATGCACACCTCACAGGGAGTGAAAAGCCACTTCTAAGATGTCTGACAATGGTGCTCTGTTGTGGGGAGTACCAGGCCCTGCTGGGAACTGTGCACCAACCAACAGTAGGACACCACTGCCTAACATCCTGAAAGCCAACTTGCACTCCCTGCAATGGAAGCACGTTCCATGGTGGGATATCTGGCTGGGTGGGAAGGAGGACTGACAGCTCTGACCATAGTTACCAGCAGCTTTTCTCACACACCCCTTTAACACAAACTCCACACAACTCACCTGGGAGAATGCATTGCCTCACACTCTAATTAAATATCCCACAAAGAACAACCACACTGGGTTATGCTGTGTGAAGCACAGGGACACTTTTGTGACTTGTAGCCAAACAAACGCCAGGACAACACTGTCAGCCATCCTGTCAGCACAGGCACACTACCCCACAGGGAAGCAGAGTCAAAAGGAAGGAAGTATGGGCATGCTGGGCAGGGGGTGTAGGCAATAGCATGATGGGAGTGGTAGTCACAGCTCAACATCCCCCACCCACATGGCCCAGCAAGCTCACACTGAAGCATGCACACCTCACAGGGAGTGAAAAGCCACTTCAAAGATGTCTGACACTGGGTACTGCTGTGGGGAGCACAAGGCCCTGCTGGGAACTGTGCACCAACCAACAGCAGGACACCACTGCCTAACATCCTGAAAGCCAACTTGCACTCCCTGCAATGGAAGCACGTTCCATGGTGGGATATCTGGCTGGGTGGGAAGGAGGACTGACAGCTCTGACCATAGTTACCAGCAGCTTTTCTCACACACCCCCTTAACACAAACTCCACACAACTCACCTGGGAGAATGCATTGCCTCACACTCTAATTAAATATCCCACAAAGAACAACCACACTGGGTTATGCTGTGTGAAGCACAGGGACACTTTTGTGACTTGTAGCCAAACAAACGCCAGGACAACACTGTCAGCCATCCTGTCAGCACAGGCACACTACCCCACAGGGAAGCAGAGTCAAAAGGAAGGAAGTATGGGCATGCTGGGAAGGGGGGTGTAGGCAATAGCATGATGGGAGTGGTAGTCACAGCTCAACATCCCCCACCCACATGGCCCAGCAAGCTCACACTGAAGCATGCACACCTCGAAGGGAGTGAAAAGCCACTTCAAAGATGTCTGACAATGGTGCTCTGTTGTGGGGAGTACCAGGCCCTGCTGGGAACTGTGCACCAACCAACAGCAGGACACCACTGCCTAACATCCTGAAAGCCAACTTGCACTCCCTGCAATGGAAGCACGTTCCATGGTGGGATATCTGGCTGGGTGGGAAGGAGGACTGACAGCTCTGACCATAGTTACCAGCAGCTTTTCTCACACACCCCCATAACACAAACTCCACACAACTCACCTGGGAGAATGCATTGCCTCACACTCTAATTAAATATCCCACAAAGAACAACCACACTGGGTTATGCTGTGTGAAGCACAGGGACACTTTTGTGACTTGTAGCCAAACAAACGCCAGGACAACACTGTCAGCCATCCTGTCAGCACAGGCACACTACCCCACAGGGAAGCAGAGTCAAAAGGAAGGAAGTATGGGCATGCTGGGAAGGGGGGTGTAGGCAATAGCATGATGGGAGTGGTAGTCACAGCTCAACATCCCCTACCCACATGGCCCAGCAAGCTCACACTGAAGCATGCACACCTCACAGGGAGTGAAAAACCACTTCAAAGATGTCTGACAATGGTGCTCTGTTGTGGGGAGCACAAGGCCCTGCTGGGAACTGGGCACTAACCAACAGCAGGACACCACTGACTGACATCCTGAGAGTTAACCTGCACCCACTGCAAGGGTGGCATGCTTCATGGTGGGAGAACTGGGCTGGGGGGAGAAGGAGGGCCGGATGTCAACCAAATGCCACCAATGCTGGCCATACACACCTACTCTGCAAAAACACATTGCACACGTGGGACCAGTCACTCCCAAAGTAAAAGCCTGGGCAAGATGGCTTACACATGGGCATGAGAAATGATGTGCCTGCAATTCACACCCATGCACTGGCCAACCCAAACACGTACACACTCACAGCCATTGCAACTCTATGTTAACACACACTGTCAGGGGATGCAGTGTCCATGGGTGCCCCCTGGCCTGGCTGTGAAGGTGTGTCTTGCAGATGACAACTGTGGAGAATCAGACATACTACATAGCACAAAACACACAGGAAGTCACAGAGACATCATTGACAGGGGACACCTGACAGTGAATGCAATGGACACACCAATATACCGGACACTGTACCATGGTGTCAGTCACACAAGTTGCGGTTGTGAGCTGCATTCCACTCCCACATCGTTCGGCAACATATGCATCCTTCACACAACACACCACTCACTGTCATAGACACTGTAGACACAAGCACCAACCTGGACTGCATTTGAGGAGACATGCTACTCACAGCAGCAGAACTGCAACACACACCACTGGCCATCACTGTCATGACAATGGAAAAGCCAGAGAGCTGCCGTGCCCAATCCTCATCACCATGGAGGACATTGACAAGATTAATCAAGTTTGCACGTACAAAACTCAGCAACAACATCATTAGCTACGTTAACAACATCACTTGTATGAAATGAGACGTGAACTAGGAACCCAGACAACAACACATATACTCCCAAGAGATCCCAGGCATACCGGACTGTGACCATGTTGTCCAGACACACCAATGTGACGCACAAAGACTGGCAAAGAAGGCAACCACACATGTCCCAATCTTGAAAGATATCCTAAGTGGAATTGCACGTATGTCCCTGTTAAAGGACAAATGTGGACAAGGATGACACACCTGTGTCAGGCACGTGATGGCCCTTGAGTAGCAATGGCCATGTACAGCCAATCAATACATGAGCTGGTCATGCACACACCTCAACATTCACATTGAAATGCTTCAGGTTGGCAGGACAATGTGCTACACCAATATCAACCTCTGACTGTGACAACTTAGGACAATGCAATGTACAGGCCCGCATCCAGAGGTACAGTCACAACTGTCAGGTGTTTGAACCATTGATACCTATAGAAACATAACATATATTGTGTGTCTCTTCCAAAAACAGATGATGATGGGAACACAGCAGCAGATGATGAGGAGTCCCTGTCCCAGGCTCCGGTGGCCCCTGAGCACCTCCGGTGTGAGTCATCATGCAGCACCAGCAGGACCACCATCTGCACCCCCTGCACCCACTCCTCCAACATCTGCCAACACACAGACCACCCCCGCCGACACGGACAGACCAAGGACACTGAATGACAACAGCACAGGGACCCCGGCCCACCGTGAAGCAACGGACAACAACCCCAGTACCAACCCCCAAGGGGGCCTAGGCTCACCTGTGCGTGCCACTGCAGGTCCCGCACGTGTGGCCAGGGGTGGTGGGAGGGGTGGTAGGCAGAGGTCGCTGTTTGCAGCGGGGTCTGGACTGCATGATGACCCACAACTGGTACGCATTGCTGATGCGTACCAGAATAGCACTGGAGAGGTCAGCCAGGTAGTGGGGATCCTCAAGAACATTCAACAGCAGCAGGCTGCCCATCATGCCCGCTTGGACTCCCACATGTCCCGTGTGGAGACACACATGTCTGGCATGGAGTCCAAGTGGGACACATTGGAAGAACTGACAGCGGTGCAGAGGGACATATTGACATGCCTCCGCCAGATTAGCACCAACATGTCCACACCTCCCTGTGTGCCCACAACATCTGGTGCCGCAACAACTGCAACTGCCACAGGGAGGGAGGATGACTCTGGTGGAGAGTCCTCTGCACCGCAGCGGCCTGCACGTGAGGGTCCCCCCAGAAAGAAGAGGGGTAGTCCGAGGAAGGAAAACTGAGAGGCCGATGGCCATGTACATCCCCCAGGAACCCAACACCTGTTCTGGAAATTCTCCTTTGTGTGCAAACTGTTCACCCTGTCGAATGCAACCCAACTCTCCCACATGAAATGGGGAGTTTAAGTTGGACTAATGTATCAGATGACTGTGGACTTTACTCAGGACATTTCTGCTACCAACACTTCCAACTCATCTGGGAACTTTGGATTCCAATCCCAATGTACAGCACCCACCATCCTGTGCACTATCCTCACACATGTATGTAAATAAACTCATTAATACACCATACTTGCCTCTGTTGTGATTCCAACGTTGTTTTTGTCATGGAGATGATGATCTGCTAAATGACACTGTGCATGCTAACTGCTACAGCAAGTTCAACACCGTCATGTGAGTCATGGCAACGTGACACATATGAGGGAGACACACCACTAGGGCTACACAACACATACACACCAGGGCCATCTGACTCATCGCCTACACTGATGTTGCCAGGAAATACAGTGGAATGCACAGACACCACACCTATTCAGAGTATGAGTTAACTAGCCCACAGGTGCGGTAAGCAAATGTCAGTCAGATGTGTGACCACAGACAACGCACATCCCAAAGTGAAGCACAGGTTTATTACACATTTGCAACATGTTGTTTCCACTACAGATGCAAGGTAATCCCACGTGGCAGTGGCCACACAGTCACCAAGTGTAGAAGAAATAAAGTCCAGGGGTGTGTGGCACATCACCTGTAGGGAAACGACTGCTTCCACCCTGGAAGTTGAATCATGGTGTCGGGGGATCCGAGTTGACCAAACAGCTCTGAAAGTACCCTGTGAAGGACAGACATGACACACAGTAAAAAGCACTGAAGAACAGGACAGAACTGCAATACTCATGCCCAATACATGTCACAAGATACCTACACAAAACCAAGTTAGCATGTCAACACTGTTGGGGAGTACAGACTACCTGTAAGGACACATCGCTGCATGCATCCAGTCAAGTAGCACATGGCCACACTCAAACAGCAACAGAGCACCACCAACACATATCATGCAAACTCAAATCATTGACATACCAACTCTGTATACTCACATTCAGCTGAAGAAGTTGGTGATGAGCTATGTGCGGACATCACCGTCATCATCATCATCATCATCACTGGCATCGTGGCCCAGGCCAGGATCCTCCACAGGTGGCGGATGTTGGTCATCGTCATCCAGGATGAGAGGCAACTCCTTCCGCACTGCCAGGTTGTGTAGCATGCAGCAGACGATGACAATCTTGCACACCTTTGCAGGGGCATATGGGAGGGCCCCTCCTGTCTTGTCCAGGCAGCGAAAGCGGCTCTTCAGGAGACCAAATGTCCGCTCGATCACTCTCCTGGTCCGACCATGTGCCTCATTGTAGCGCATCTGGGCTGGTGTCACAGGGTTCCTGAGGGGTGTCAGCAACCACGGCATGTTGGGGTATCCGGAGTCACCTACATACAGACAATTGCACATTAGCTGAGTTGGAAAAGAGGGTGGAATACAACATTGCAGAACACACACAATGGTACAAAGTCAGTACACACCGACAAGCCAGGCACGCCGGTTCTGCATCTGTGACATCATCCTCGGGATGCGACTACTCCTCATTACGTAGGCATCGTGTGCAGAACCGGGGAAACGTGCACACACATGTGAGATGCTCATATGTGCAAGACATACCACCAGGGCATTGATAGAATGGTAATGTTTCCTGTTCCTGTATACCTGCTCATGTGCCTGTGGTGGTACCAAAGCCACATGTGTCCCATCAATGGAGCCAATGACATGTGGCATCCTCCCCAGGGCATAGAAGTCACTCTTGACGTCAGTGAGTTGTTGACGTTTAGGGAAATAGATGTACTGGTTCAAGTATCTCAACATCGCCTCCAAAACATCGGGTAGCACACGGCTGAACATGGTCTGTGACATCCCACCAGCAGACGCCACAGTGTGTTGAAAGGTACCGGTGGCAAAGAAGTGTAGGGCTGCCATCACCTTCACCTTGGGGGTCAGCGCTGCAGGGTATGGCCGGCCAGGTTGCAAATGTGGGGCCAACCGCACCGCCAATTCCTCAATCAGCGGCCTGTTGAAGCGGTACCGTCGGATGCAGTCACGTTCAACCATGGTTGCAAGGTCAGGGAATGGTCTATGGACAGCTGGTGCCCTGCAGTGCATAGGTGAACAAAGAAAGATTGTCAGTCACCCCACATATGTGGCATTGACCATACTCAATATCACATGATACATCATTACGAGACACAAGTACTTGATGTGTGTGCCTTTCTGTGTGGACATATATGGCACCTACATGGCCAACATCTAACATCTCAGTTCAACATGTGTTGACAACAAGTTCCAGGTTGTGCTATGGGAAATCATTAGGCTGTTTCACAGTACCCATGTACTGCTGTCACGTTCCAAACACACACCACAGTGACAAGTGAGGACAGATGTGCCCCTGGCATCACAGCTCTTTGACAGGTAGATTCCCAGGGACCCTGTATTGCCACATGGACACTGGCATGACATGGCGTATCATGTACATGTCAGCAAAACAACCATGACTCCCACAGGTAGTGGCCCCTGTTGCCTCTGCAGGACAGACATGGACGTCTGTGACACACACACGCACACCATCAAAGTCGATGCACAAACAACGTGGATGTGGAGACTGTCTCCCATTGTGCACATGGAATCAGAGACATCTGAAACACAACATGCACACAGACTGTGGAGGGCCATCACAATTGTGGCAATGGGTCACCCTGTGACGTACATACCATCCCACATGGGACTCAGGGTGTATGTGACATAACATACACATACACAACCTGGAAATGTGACCATGCCACATGCTCTGAACTGAACAGTTGCACATCACAGTGGTCATGTGCACAACACACAAAGGATTCTGTCCCCATGAACATGTGCACAGCCTGGGAGTGGCTGCCCCCAAGTGCCACCCAACAAACCACATGTTGACCCCCATACACACACAGGTAATGCAGCCTTACATGCCTTAGTATACAGTGTGGACAGGCTGTGGTGTTGTAGGTGTGCCCCTGAGTCCCTGGCAAGTAATTGTGGCTGGCATATGTTCACCAGTGACAACCATGGTGACATATGCGAGTGGCTTGTACAGGGACGCGTTGTACAGCAATGGACCGATCCGTGTGCACGCATTGGTCATTGCATATGATGTGGACGGATGCGTGTTGTGCTCCGAAATACGCGTTGTACAGCAATGGTCCGATCGGTGCGCACGCATTGGCCATTGCATATGATGTGGACGGATGCGTGTTGTGCTCCGAAATACGCGTTGTACAGCAATGGACCGATCGGTGCGCACGCATTGGCCTTTGCATATGATGTGGACGGATGCGTGTTGTGCTCCGAAATACGCGTTGTACAGCAATGGACCGATCGGTGCGCACGCATTGGCCATTGCATATGATGTGGACGGATGCGTGTTGTGCTCCGAAATACGTGTTGTACAGCAATGGACCGATCGGTGCGCACGCATTGGCCATTGCATATGATGTGGACGGATGCGTGTTGTGCTCCGAAATACCCGTTGTACAGCAATGGACCGATCGGTGCGCAAGCATTGGCCATTGCATATGATGTGGACGGATGCGTGTTGTGCTCCAAAATACGCGTTGTACAGCAATGGACCGATCGGTGCGCACGCATTGGCCATTGCATATGATGTGGACGGATGCGTGTTGTGCTCCGAAATACGCGTTGTACAGCAATGGACCGATCGGTGCGCACGCATTGGCCATTGCATATGATGTGGACGGATGTGTGTTGTGTTTCGAAATGCGCGTTGTACAGCAATGGACCGATCGGTGCGCACACATTGGCCATTGCATATGATGTTGACGGATGAGTGTTGTGTGACGTAATACGCGTCGTACAGCAATGGTCCGATCGGTGCGCACGCATTGGCTATGGACTGACATGGTAACGGACGCGTTTTCGAAGCTTTTGCGAGTCGGATGCAGTGAATTCAGTTGGCCACCCACAACAATGTTGCAAATTCATGGGTGTCATGAAGTTGAACTTTTGAAGGATGCTGTGGGCGTGTATAAGTGGTGCAATTCCATGGATTGGCCAGATTCAGAAGATGCAAACGACTTGGACCTATCGCTTTGGACACATGGGACAGTATCTGCCTCTGCAGCACACATATAATGCTGGCTGTCCCCTAAGAGCTCACTTGCCTGCACTACATGCTCCAGGACGACATCTGCCACCACCACTGCTGCTGTCTCTGCATCCTCTGGCTACTGCAATGGCACGTACTGTGGAGAGAGCCCCAGCCTTCAGCACTGAGGAGAACCAGGCCCTGCTGGACAGCCTCCTTCCACAGTACAGCAAGCTGTATGGGAAACCAGGGGAGCAGGTGAGTGTGCTGTCCACTGCCTTACTAATTGTGCATGTTGTCTGACTAGCAAGACTTACAGTGTGTACACCAGTGGCTAGTAGTTGTCAGCCCCCAAAGTGTGTAGTTACATGCACTGAACAGGTATAGTGCAGTAACAGTGCATTCCAACAAGGTTTTACTTCCCAGGCAATGATACCATTTAGTAACTGCTGGACAACTGTTCATAGCCATAGTTGCACTACCTGTGTATATCATATGCCCCTGTGATTGAGACATGTATATCCAACTGTGTGATGCACGGATATGTTGCATGTGTAGTAATGGCCTTTTCACTTTGTCATCCTCACAGGTTGATGCCCACCAGAAGTAGGAGATCTGGCTGACCATCGCCCGGGCAGTACGATCTGTGGGGGTCTACAGGCGCAGGATCCGCGACTGCCAGAAGAGGTGGCAGGACCTTCGTGGCTGGACCCGGAGGATCGCAAGGGTCCAGCTGAAGCTGTCGCCTCCTCGCAGGAGGGGCGGACACCGGACCCTGTCACCCCACATGCTCCGGATTCTGGCGGTGGTCTTCCCTGACCTGGATGGGCAGCTGAAGGCCAGACAGCAGCAAGGAGGGGGTAAGTGCTAGCCTTTTCTGGGTTCTATGACTAACATGCTCTATGCACTCCTTTAGCCTGGTTCCACTTCCACAGTACAACTGTCTTGTCGTCCTGGACTCATGTCCCTCACTTGTGTCATGCCCCCTCCTCATCTGATACACAGGTGTGGCCCTTACAGTCTGTGACTTAGGTCACTTGGGTACTGTGTACTTGCAGTTACCTGTGGTTCAAGTTGGGGACAGCATCAGTTACAGGAACTTTGTTGTGGGCTGCATGGGTGGTACAATTGCTCACACAATGCCTGTGATCTGACATGTACTCTGGGTATGGCTTTAATATGTGTTCCAATTGCTGCTCTGACTCACCACATGTCTGGGGTATGTGCCACACACCCATGCTGCAGCAGAGACCAAGGTAGGAGCCTCAGAAGTATGTACATCATGTGTGTGACACATGCATAGCCACCTGCCTAGTGTTCAGGGTAATACCATGTTGCACATGGACCAGGACTGTAATGCCTACTCCGTACATCGAAGGCACTCTGTTCTCGCACTCCCGTGTGTCAGCATACATATTGGGCATTGTGAAGAGTGCACTCAGGTGTCTGCCTCTGTGTCACCGTGGTGTGGCCTTGCTTTTTGGACTCCTGGAGTGTTTAACAATTTGGGGTGGCCAGCCATCTGAGTTGTGACTATAGGATCTGCACATTGGTTAATGCATAGGTCTCTAATCCCTTGACTGTGCACAATGGTGTATGAAACATTGAGGTGCAGGCAGCTTTGGTTCATTCTCATCAGACGGTGAAGTGCTCATGTGTATGGATTTGTGTTTGCAGTCACTCAAATGTCTCATTTGATTGACGTGGGATCATCTTCGTCCTCATGATGTGGGTGGCCAGGGGTGCACATGTGCACCTGTCAGCTACAGGGCTTGCATTCCCAAAACTTACATGATTGCGACACAGTGTAGACTGGTGTTGTGTGTATGCACTGCCCCTGTGACAGGAGACAGTTATGACTGACTTGCCAGACAGGCCTGTGCCATGACATTCAACTTGCAAAGGGTGATCCAGCAGTAGTGTGATATGTCCTGCATGCACACCATTGTCGCATTGTCTATCAGGACATGAGGACATCATTGTGTCTGGTGATGGAAGCAAAACCCGCATATCGACAGAGACTCTGCCCATCACTTTTCCTGACACATGTACTGAGTCAGTGGCAGGAGATGGCATGTGTTTGGAGTGACACATTTCCATATGTTCTCTTGGATGTCCAACAACTGTGTATGTGGTGCATGTGTGCACATATGATTAGTCGCATACAACAGGCACCAGACAGATGGGTGCATGGACAGGTAGGATATGTGTGGCATGAATGACTGTCAGGCAGACAATGGGCTTCTTCAAATCAGTGTCAGCACTTATTGCAATGTCTAGC
Organism: Calotriton arnoldi; assembly: GCA_963921515.1. NCBI lineage: Eukaryota > Metazoa > Chordata > Amphibia > Caudata > Salamandridae > Calotriton > Calotriton arnoldi. The sequence continues at coordinate 5,851,446 of CAWUFW010000144.1, forward strand.
GAATGATGGCAGGGCTTGCTCTGTGATGTGCTGTACTTACTGTGGTGTGTGTGGTCAGTACAGGTGACTAATGTTGCTCTGTTTATCCTGATTGTTTGCAGATACATCCACGGCCACAGGAGGAGACAGCTCCACGGACCAAGAGGAGCGGCAGAGCCAGACTAGGTCCACTGCAGGGGAGACCGAGGGACCCAGTGGCACGGAGGGTGAGGGGAGCCACACTGAGGAGACCTCAGCTACGACCACCTCGGCTGAGGACCACAGCACTTCCAGTGAGGACTCCCTTGTGGAGGCGGGTGTCAGCAGACCACAGACAAAATCAAGCAAGTCTGTCCCCACCACCACCACCATCTCCACCCTCCCATCTGCTCCCATCCCACATATCCGTGGAGGCTCCCGTGTAGGGGAGCGTGTCTCCTTCATGCCAGGCACCGCACCCCCTGCCTCTGTCTCCCCTGCTGCCCTGAGTGTGGAGTCTGTGGACTTGCTGAAACAGATCCATGTAGGGCAGACATCAGTGCTGAGTGTCCTCCATGCACACACGGGTCTGTTGACACAACTGGTGTCATTCATGGAGGGCATGTCATCTGGCATGTCTGCCCTACATCGGACCAATCAGTCCATGGCCTCCTCACTGACGGCAGCAGTGTCCCTCCTGCAACAGTCCCTCACCCCTCTTACCTCTGCCCCATCCACAATCTCCAGCACCCTACCTGTCCCAAGCACACACACACCGGCTCAGGCACCCACCAGCACAGAAACAAGCAGCACACAGACACACACGCCAAAATCCAGACGCACACGCACGCACAGTCAGGGGACTGATACCTCACTCACAGGGGATGGGGCCCAGGCACACACACACGCATCCACGAGCACTCCGCAGTCCTCAGATACCTCTCCCTCCAAAACCCCTTCCCTTGCCTCACCTGCAACCCCCCTCCCAGAAGCTCGTCCTCTGTGAGCTTGGCCTCTTCCCCACAGATCCATCTGACCCAACGCACAGGCGGAAGAGGCGACCACCACCCACAGAGGGGAGTGCCCCTCACACCCGGACACCCTCCCCCAGGCACAGGCAGACTGAGGACCCCATTAGGAAGTCCCCCGGACCAGGAAGGGCAAGACCCCACCACCACCACCACGCAGCTCCACTACACAGTCTCTCTCCTCCATCCCCCAGGCCACCACTCCACCGGTTGACCCGCCACATCCTGCCACAGGTTCCCCCACACACCCATACCGCATCCCCAAACTGCTTAGTCCCTCCCCCCCTACCACTTGCTCTTCCACCCCCAACCCAGACGCTCAGCCTGTTTGTGCCACTGGTGTGGAGACCGGGTCCCCCCTCTGTCCTGCCCACCTCATCTGCCCCCCTTCCACTCCCTTGGAGTTATGCACTGCAGTGGAGTCCACAACCACCCCGTCTGACTTGGGCACTGCAGTGGGGACCCAGTCCACTCCATCTGACCGGCCCACTGCAGTGGTGCCAGCACCCACACCATCTGACTTGTGCCCTACAGTGGTGCCGGCCCCCACTGAGTCAGACACCTCCACTGCAGTTGCCGGTGACACTCCTGCACCCACCACCCCTTCACTGCCTCCTTCTGGCATCCCCTGATCCTGTCCCTGCGGTTCCTGGTCTGCCCCTTGTATGCCCCTCCGAGGGGGATGTCCCCTGTCCGTACCAGTGCAGGCAAGCAATGGGTGACAAGTTGTCACATATCACCCTGTTCGGACTGTGTATGTGGACTGGCCATTGTCAATAGTTTCTTTTGGACTTCAACTTTTTCTTTCACATTTGCTGAATAAAGCCTCTTTTTGTTTACTAGTGGTTTTTATTTTGATGTACATGATGTAGATGAGTATCATCATGCATTTGCTGTTGTAATAGTGTTCAGATCAGGAAAATGAAGTGTTGCTGTGATGGACTCCATGTGGTCCATGGGATATGTGTCCTAATCTAGTCTGGATCCATAGCATCCTTTGCTGCAGTCTGAGGGTGTAATGTTCAGCATTTGACACAGGGATGTACGTTTTGCATTTGTAAATTAACATCTGTGGCTTACACTGATGCACATCTGGTGGGCTTACCACTGTTCAATGTTTCTATTTCCCTGACTGTGTGCCCATCTCCACTGGACATGCAGTTTAGCACATCAATGTTGAAGGACTCATCTGTGTATACAGTGCAACTTGCTTGACACGTGTTTTGGGTATATGCAGATGACTGAAGTGACACTCCCGTACCCAGGCTGATGTGAGCAGAGCCTTCAGTGTGTTGTAATTGTTGACTCACTGCCTGAGTGTTCTGCTGACATGTTTGAGTCGTGCACAGACAAGGTTTGGCACAGCGGACCTTCCACAGGAGTGGAGTGCCCTCATGGCAGTGTGTAATCCCGTGACTTTGCCTGGGCCCGTGTTGTGTGTTGTGTAAGCATGTCTGTGTGTGTTCCCTTCCCTTTTCCTACACCGGCTGTGTCCCTACGGATGTTCCTGTTTGTGATGCTTGCTGAGTTGTCCTGTGCTCATCCAGCATCTTGTACCTGGTTTCTCCGTGATGTGGGTGCATGGCAAACTAATGTTCATCAGGTTGTCATCCCTAGTTGTCTTTGTTGTCAGGGCTGGGGATGTGGGCAAACGCAGATGAGACCCAATCAGGATTCCCCTTGGCACTTGCTGGTTACACGAGTCATGTAATTTACAGTTTGTGGTAGCTTTCAGTGATTGTGACACGTTGTGTGTGTGACTGCTGCCACTCCTCAGGGTCAGAGCTGCAATGTTGGAAGTTGTCTACGTGTGTTCTTTGTGGGTGACCTTGGCTTCTTCATTGGTGTGTGACTGTGGCCGGGATCCCATTGATTGGGGTGAATTTCACGTCATGCCCATGTACGGCGTACTGTGCAGTGTGTCAGACATTCACGAGTCTTGTTGACTGGCCAGGTGTGATGGGTTTCTGCACCTTAGTTCCCACAACCACCCCTGGGATTGTCATGGGTGCATGTGCAATGTCACCTGTCCATGTGAGCTTCACTGCTGCACATTGGTGGAGATCAAGGTGTGTGGTGTTGATTGTGTGCAAATGTGAGTTGTTGCACGGCTAGACCCCTACCTCCATATTGGCCTTGGCTGACAGGCCGTGCTGATTGATTTGTGTTGTGTAGGTGTGATGGTAGTTTGTTGCTCAGGACACATGGCTGTGGTTCACAGTGTGAACAACATCTAGCTTTGTCATCACAGTGGGATTATCATGCAGGCTAGTGTCACCACAATGTGGGGTCCCTGGGGGTAGTGCTGTGGTGGGTCTGTCTCTTGCTGTGTTAGTTGCTGTTCCTACAAGCTTGTGTGACATGTGTAATTTGGGCTCCCTCTCATCTAACAATGCCTGATTGCCCACATAGGGGATTCCGATCCATGAGTTACTTTTGTATGGCACTGTATACACATCTGTGTAATTGGAATTCAGGCCTCCTCATGTGTTGTGTGGTTGCCTGGGGACACTGGCACACCCCCATCACCTGTTGTGTTTGATATGCAGTGTGAGGCTGCCTGTTTGTGTTTGTGCATCTGCACCACTGCATTGGCATATCTTTGGTGTGCCATTGCCTGTATGTTGTTTGGAGGATTTCCCATGCTGTCCCTGGGACTCCTAGGTCATCAGTCAGCACAATAATCATGGTTTGTATGTCCCATTGCTGCCATGGTATGGTATTTGTTCACCTCACATCTACAGGCTCCACAGGATATCTACATTTGTGTGTCCATTAGTGCACATATGTGGGTCTGCATTATGATGGTCACTTCTGGCATTGTGTAATTGATAAATGGAGACGATGTCAGTCCCCATGGATGATGTTTGTCTGCACATGGCCAAAGGTATGTTTTATTTGCACTGCACTGTTTGCCTCACCCAATCTATGTTGCTATGGGACACAACCACTACTTTGCCACTGATGTGTTTGTTGTTCTGTGACCAGGAATCATCCATGCTGTTTGGCAGTTGCAGCTTTTTCCATGACAGCACTTACCTTTTGGTCACTGTGATGATGGGGGTTTGGACCCCATTGCCACAATGTTCAAAATGTGCTTCAGCTATGGACCCCACACTTACCTTTTGGTCACTGTGATGATGGGGGTTTAGACCCCATTCCCACAGTGGTCATGGTCTGCTTGCATTGTGAAGGCCACACACATTTTTGTGTGACACATGTGATAGGGGGTCACATTGTATGTTCAATGTCATGTTCAGTGTTGTAGGCATTTGACACAGACTACACACTCTTGTCATGATGTTGGGGGATGTCTTTTGCTGACATTCCTTATGTTGGAGTATGCTGGTTGTGTCATGCATTACCCGTCCTATGAGTGGGGATGGTAGTAGTGACAGGCATCCAGCCCCCCATGAGTAGGGGTGGTGGTTGTGGTAGGCATCCAGGCCCCCCCTGAGTAGGGGTGGTGGTAGTGGTAGGCATCCAGGCCCCCATGAGTAGGGGTGGTGGTAGTGGTAGGCATCAATTCCCCTATGAGTGGGGATGGTGGTAGTGACAGGCATCCAGCCCCCTGAGTAGGGGTGGTGGTAGTGGTAGGCATCCAGGCCCCCATGAGTAGGGGTGGTGGTAGTGGTAGGCATCCAGGCCCCCATGAGTAGGGGTGGTGGTAGTGGTAGGCATCCAGGCCCCCATGAGTAGGGGTGGTGGTAGTGACAGGCATCCAGGCCCCCATGAGTAGGGGTGGTGGTAGTGGTAGGCATCCAGGCCCCCATGAGTGTGGGTGGTGGTGGTGACAGGCATCCAGCCCCCCATGAGTAGGGGTGGTGGTAGTGGTAGGCATCCAGGCCCCCATGAGTAGGGGTGGTGGTAGTGGTAGGCATCCAGGCCCCCATGAGTAGGGGTGGTGGTAGTGGTAGGCATCCAGGCCCCCATGAGTGGGGGTGGTGGTAGTGACAGGCATCCAGCCCCCCATGAGTAGGGGTGGTGGTAGTGGTAGGCATCCAGCCCCCCCTGAGTAGGGGTGGTGGTAGTGGTAGGCATCCAGGCCCCCATGAGTAGGGGTGGTGGTAGTGGTAGCCATCAATTCCCCTATGAGTGGGGATGGTGGTAGTGACAGGCATCCAGCCCCCCCTGAGTAGGGGTGGTGGTAGTGGTAGGCATCCAGGCCCCCATGAGTAGGGGTGGTGGTAGTGGTAGGCATCAATTCCCCTATGAGTGGGGATGGTGGTAGTGACAGGCATCCAGCCCCCCCTGAGTAGGGGTGGTGGTAGTGGTAGGCATACATCCCCCTATGAGTGGGGATGGTAGTAGTGGTAGGCATCCAGGCCCCCATGAGTAGGGGTGGTGGTAGTGGTAGGCATCAATTCCCCTATGAGTGGGGATGGTGGTAGTGACAGGCATCCAGCCCCCCCTGAGTAGGGGTGGTGGTAGTGGTAGGCATCCAGGCCCCCATGAGTAGGGGTGGTGGTAGTGGTAGGCATCCAGGCCCCCATGAGTAGGGGTGGTGGTAGTGGTAGGCATCCATCCCCCTATGAGTGGGGATGGTAGTAGTGCTAGGCATCCATCCCCCCATGAGTAGGGGTGGTGGTAGTGGTAGCCATCAGGCCCCTATGGGTGTGTATGGCATTGGTGATAGCCATCCCACCCCTATGGTTCTTCTGTTGCTAGTGTGCATCATTTCTGCATCCCTATGTGTGTGTGACATATGTAGGGTACGTGTCGTTTGTTTGTGTAGTGGGTGTTTGACTTACTGTCTGCGCCGTACGCGTCCGTACCGGTTCCGGTAATAGATGTACAGTATTGGTAGGACCTGCGCGATGGGATTCATTGTTGGTTCGTCTCGTTCGGGTTTCTCGTGGCTTCGACTCGTACTCGTAGCTGGCTTGTTCATCTCGTAGCCGTGGATCGTCTTGTGGCGCGAATCGGAGCTTATGTGCAGCTCTCCCGGATGCTCTGACGTGCCGGACGTAGCGACCAGTTCGGCACGTATGGAGTGCGCATCGTACTTGTCCGGCCGGAAGGTGCTGTGTATTTACTTCCTTGCGACTCGATTCGGCGTTTCCGGATCCAGCTCGGTCTGGGAACTGGAGCTGGAATGGGTACGTACGGCTCGCTCAGAATTTTAGCAGTAATGCGCATCGTACTTGCTCGCTCGGACGACTGTTCGAATCGTTCGGGAAAAACGCGTTCGGCTCGTATTTTTTCCGGACAAATCGTATTCGGTGCGCTTCCGGCCGAGATCGGAATCGACCCCTTAGTTTTAGAACTGTCCATATAAATTGTATGTATCTGCAGTAGATGAAGTTAGATGTAGACATCTGTGCACATCAGCGCAAGCTAAGAACAAGTAAAATACACAAAGGTTTTGAAAGCTGTGCGCATCAGTGCATACAATGAACTGTAAACCACTTGGTGAGGCGTAAACACAAACTACCATATAATTATGTAATAGGCTGTGCATATCAGCGCAAACTTGAAAGAAATACCAGTAATAGGTAAGCGCTGCTCCAAACAGAGTACTGCCCAGATTTATGTAGAAAGGCTGTGCGCATCAGCGCAGTCTCGATGAGCAGTAGATCCGATCAGCGTACTGCTCAGATTTGTGCATGAAGGCTGTGCGCATCAGTGCAGACTCAAAGAAACAGTCGGTCCGATCAGCGTAGTGCCCAATCAAAGATGGCCACGGGCACGTTTGAGGCAGACACGGGATGACGTCATACATGAGAACGCGTTGACGCTGGAAAGAAGCACTCCCTGTAAAGGAGAGTGCGCACCACAAACCCTTGTTGCTAGGCAGCACAGCTCTTTGTGATGGAAGGCTTCACGCGCCTCAATTTGCGCGACCAGGCACTGCAGCTCCTCGTTTCTGA